>VDFB02031017.1:64118-77248 GCA_007258455.2 Sequoia sempervirens | reverse complement strand
CGGGTTGAGTTCATCGTTGCAATCAACAATACGTCCCAGGTTCCTGATTTACTATAAATTCTGATATGAATTTGAATATACTGACATTCTGAAAGTATTGACAAATTGCATTGCCAATCAATTTGCATTGTTTTGGCTTATAGTGGAAAGTCATGCTTATTGTGACACATTGTAAATTGAAAGTTATCATCTTTGGAAATACTGTTTGTAATCAGTTTACACAAGGGGATTGGATGCATGCTACTTGTTTGACGAAATGTCTAAACTGAAAATTTACCTCAAGATCGGGCAAGGCCCTTCACAGTAAAAAGTCAGTAGGTTACTTTCATCACATTCATCCGGTGGAAAAAATAGCAGTTGCACAAGTCAGTTTGAACAGCGAAAATGGGCATCATGACAACATTGATCAACAATAAACAAGCATTGAAAGAGCTTGAACAATCTCAATACAAGCTCAATCGAGAGTTGCTGCGTTTAGAGCAGTCGCTTTCAAAGTTGGGACAGCCTAAAGGATCTATTTCACTTCCTACCAGCAAAGTTCCAACACCGCAAAACGGAGAAGAGGTAGTGATTAGCATGTTTGAGGAATATAACACTCTTCCTCAACGTGTTAAGAAGAACTGTTCATTCAAGAGTTACATGGATTTGCACCCGAGCCTTTTCCACAAAACTGAGCAAGCAAAGAAGGAGTATCACACTATAGCCCATGAATTGTTTACACACGAATTGGATAGAAAAGCTTCACATGTGATTGATAAAATTCTTCATGAGAATGATGTGGTGTCTTCAAGTTCCGATGAGGTATGCAGAAATTTATATGATGAATTTGATAGACATGCTGATTTGATTCAAGAAGACACTAGAATAGCTTTGGTTAATGATTTATCTACATCATCCTTGCAAGAGGTGATTCAAGAAGTTTCTACTGTAGAGGCTACTTTTGATTTTCATGACAGCGATGATGAAACTTTGCATGAGCATGAGACAGCAGTGTTTTCACAGGTGCAAAATGATCCTATTGAATTGTCACATGAAAGTACTCAGGAATTGGGTACTAATGAAGCGTTGTATGTGGTGGATTCATGTCATGGTGAGTCTGAATTTTCAGATCAGACCTTTGAAAACAAGTTGGAAGATTCATATGTTGATATGGAATCCCAGGATCATGCTTTGGATGGGCATGCAGTTACTTTGGGAGTGGAAGTGTGTGAAGATATTGTCATACCAGCAACTTCTACCTTATCAGTTGAGCCATCCTTTGAGGTACAAAGCAGCAGTACCTTAGATGTTGAGGTGTGCATGGATGAAAGCACACATGATGCTGCTTATCATGTAGTGAGTGATGACGAATCAACCTCATATCATAGTGCAGATTGTGAACCGGAAAACTTGTATGGGGGTCATAAGCTACAGAGTCCTCATCATTTGGTTGGGCAACTAAAAGTGAATGACAATATGATTGCCACAACCATTGAGCATTTTGATGTTGCTCGTCAGATGTTAGCTACCTATGGTTGGAGTACTCCTTTGACAGATGAGCACGGTGATAGTGGTTTTTCCCTTGCAGAGATACATGCACTTCGAGAAGCAATTGGAATGATGAAACAAAATTACCTAAAACTACTTGCAGACAGGGATTTTCTTCTCGAGTGGGATTGTATTTGTTATGATGCATTGCAGAGGAAGGAGGAGCAGGTTGATGAGCTCACTCATGAGCTTGAGGTGACTATGGACTCGTTGGAGAGTGCTCAGTTGGCCCTTCTAGAGTCACGGTCACGATTGGAGGAGCTTACCGTGGAGTTGAGTTTGGCACAGTCTCCACTAGCTGCAGATGTAGTACAGTTACATACAGAGGCAGTTGATGAGGATCTTATATCCACGAGTTGTAGTGAGGATGTGGTGACATCTATCACAAATATTGGTGTAGTCAATTCAGATGGGATGAGTGTTTTGGTTGAGGGCTCTTGTGATGAGATAGTTGATTTTTCCGAGAGTTGTGTGACAGATCACGTCACTACTTCATCGTCGTCACAGGAGATATGTGGGGCATCATCCAGTATGGAGATTTGTACTTATGCTAATTTGTTTCCCCAGGACTATGATGGTCAGCCATTGACAGAGGTGGGAGCATTTTATCTTGATTGCATAGTGAGGAGTGTTTATCACTTCTCCTTTGGTCCACACACGGAGGATTTGATGATGCATCGGTGTGGATTGGCCCCGAAGTTATACCATCCGTTGTGGGATGGGTATTCACCATCTTCAGAAGATGGGATTAGCGGCTGCAAGCGTCTGACTCAGCGGTTTGTGGGGGATTACTTGCAGGGACAGCTGTCAGTTTTACATCATGCTGATATGTATCCAACAGGGTTTGCTACTTCTTGGTCACAAAGTTTTCTTCTGGGTACATGGTTACAGGATGACTATGGTGTCAGTTGGCATGATGGCTTGGTCAGTTATCACATCCATGAGGGTTTAGCAGAGGACAGGGAGAGATTCGGTGTAGCAGATGCTTCTAGAAGTTCTTATCTCCGCATGACAGATGGATGTGAATTCAGATTGTATTGGGATCCAGGTGGAGACAGTTTTGGCACTGAGTATTGGATGGGTTCCATTGGGTTACTTCACCATTCACAACATGGTGAAGTTGGAGGTAGTAGAGCGCAGTGGCAGCCTGAGGATGATAGACACAACAGACTTTCACTCTGGGTTTGGGATCCAGGGATAGCTTGCGCAGTTGAGTTTTAACGATGCTACGGGAGACAGTTCGTGATGTGTGGGACATTTCACAGTTTTTCTTTTGGGCCTCCCGAGGATTGGAGTTTCGTTGCAGTGGAGATTGCTTGGGGACAAGCAATTTCAGGGAGGGCGGACTGTAATGTCCCCAATTTTGCGAGCATCAGAGTTCAGTGGATTTAGCCTATTCTTAGCCCTCGTAGGCTAATATGCATGGTTAGAGGGTCTCTTGATGGAGCTTGGCTTGGCTTCAGATTGTCAGAAGTTACCAATTGGCTTTCGTTCGGGCTCATTCGGATGTCTTTTGCCTGACTTGCTATTTTTAGCAGTATTTGGCATTCAGCGGAGCACCCCTGCTATTTTTAGCAGTATGGTCTGGTCACGTGCAGAATCACTTCCTTCTTCGTCAGCTTCAGACGGTTCGTGCATCGAGCATATATTGAGAGAGATATTAATATTTAATTGATTTAATTAAATATTAATTATTTGGAGCTTATGTTATAAAGTTATAATATTTTAAATATTATAACTTGAGTGATTTTTGCTGAAGGGGTCGCCTATCATTGAAGGGGCCACTTTTAATTATATTTTATAATTAAAAGTGCTTTCGAAAACTATTGAAAAATTAAAAGAGAAAAGTTCGAATTTATTTAAATGAAACCTAATTGAGAAAATTCGAACTCTTGAGGAGATATAAGGGTTTCATTGGGGATTTGAGCTGATTATGTTTTATGAAATCAATTTTTGATCAAGTCTTCTTCAGAGAACGAAGCCGAGGGTTTCAGTTGTCTACAGGCATTGGAGAACGAGCCATCTTCAGTGTTGCAGTTCAGAGGCTGTGAAATATCAGCTGATCTATTGCATTCAGAGGGATATCTTCATTCAGAAGTTATCACGGAACGTTCACAGAGTTTCTTTCAGCTTGCTGCAATAATCAGGTTTTCATCGAAATATTGTTGCCTTTTTAGTTGCATGTTATTGGATCTTATTTATAATCATTTCAGAAGATTAATAAATAGTCTGGCATCAACATTTTCAATAGATTCTATCATTTCTGGTGTTGCATTATTTTATATAAATTTATTCAGCATTTTCTTTAAAAAAAAACGAGAAAAAACAATCAAAGCAATCAGTTTTCAGAATCAAAGGAAACAAGGGTTTCTACAGTTCCTCATTTTTCAAATTTTTTTGGGGATGTTCTCCATTTTTCACTATGTTTTGGAGACAGTATGCCATTCCCAAGGTCCCTCAACCATCCCAGGTACATCAGGCCACCCTCACCTATTCTTGTATGCTTTTAGGTACATACAGATGCATATGCCTGTAACGCTGTGCATCAGAACTGTCTCTTCCTACAACTGCAAGGGATTTTATGCGCACTCAATCAAAAACCAACTCTATTGCATTACTTCCTATTAAAAGAATAAAGGTAAAGGGGCTATTGCTCCTACCAGAAACTTATTTGTCTTCCAGTGAAATAATTGTAATAAGTAAAAAATTATTCTTTTTAATTTTGTTTTCGCTGCTTTGAATTGAAAGCAATATTTGCAAGTACAAAAAACATGAAATGCAATTATTCCCCCAGTTAAAACCCATGCTCTGAGATTTCATATTTGAAACATCATCTGTGACTGACAATATGTGCAATTTATCCACGGCCTGTCTTGAAAACAATGGTAATTATTGACTTTACACCAACTTACAAAAAAGTTTAATATTTTTTGAGACAAAATCATTGTCTATTTGAAGCAACTTTTAAAAATCTTAATGCATCACCAACTTCAGAAATCACCTTCAGCTTCTTTTACTAACTTCAAGTTATTTCTTAACTTCTAAAATTATTTGAATTTTAAATCTTAATAATATTTTTTTGTGATAGTTTAATAGACACTGCGCCATCCCTCAAATCAGGGGAAAAAGTTGTTCCCATGTCCCCTCATCCCAAAAATTCAGAGAAACACTAGTTAGCAGTACTATTTACAACAATATAAACCCTTCACAATGTTTTCACACATTTTAAATGCCTATTAGACTATTTGATTGACTTTGAATGCTTTTGACAGATCCAAGTCCCTCACAATTTTGCACAGGCACAGAATTCTTTGAGAAACTATGAATTGGATTTTTCTGTAAATATGGACAATGTAAATTTATGTAGCTTAGTTTCAAATGTCATTTTCATATCCATCCCTTAATTACTTATCCTTGCAAGATGTAATGCCCCTGAAACATGCTCTAAATGCCTAATATCCAATACAGAAAAACTCTCCAAAAACAATTTCCACCAAAAATCTAGAACTTCTGAGTGCAATTGCAGATATATTTTTAGTCACTTTCAGTGCTTCTGTAAACAAGTAAATGCTTGAGATATGGACTTCTGGAGCCAGCCAAAGAATGTTATTTTAGATATCAAAAGGAATATGAGCAATGGACTCACTTTAAGACCACCTGCCTCCTCTTCTGTCATGAAGAGAGGCCTTGGTATTTGCAACTTGATGATCTGCAGCATTCGTCCTTGTGCATCTGTAGCCTTGGAAAGAATAGAATAAGCCTCAACTGAGCGTTCATATTGCGGATCATGTTCCTCATCAGTCCATGCTAACATAACCACCCCAGGCTTCACAAAGCAGCACATATTGTCCACATGTCCATTGGTGTCATCATCTCCTGAAAAAATATATGATGCAACAGGACACGGTTTATAGTAATCCAAGAAGCGCATATAGGAAACTCCATCCATCACTCCTACTCAAAAGAGGTCTCAAATGCATTATATTGGAAAGAAAAGCATTGTGAATCATCAACACCATAGAAATTAAATGTACATAAAAGTTCCAAATAAAGAAAACAGTGGAGCCGTATAATTCATTGAGATATTTCTAATCAAATCATTACAGTTTCTTACTGGTATATATACAGACACACATATAAATATAGTCTGGCACACCATCAGTTCTTCCAATGTTGCATTAATATCAGTTTCCTTTCAGCATCTAAACAAATTTAGAAGATAAAAAAGCATTCTTTTAAAAATAAAAGCAGAGGCTAACAGGGCCCCTGCACAACTACACCATAGAAACTAGACATCGCTAAGACTCTAATTCAAAATGGCCTGTCTAAAAAGGATGCACTTACATTTTACCTTTTTCGTTATGCAATATAAGATTCATATGACATATAGGCTTGCCTTTTAGCAGGTTTCTTTTTGTTCTTCACTTCAGTCCATTCCTTTACCTCACCAGTGCCATTTGAGGATATATTAAGACTCATATTAGGATTGATTGATAACTGCTAATAGAGATTTTTGCAAATTCTCATCTACCCCCACTCCTCATTCAAGAGTGCAGCATGCAAACTAAAGGGGAAAAGCATCCAAAAGGCACATTGGGCTGTTTTGTGGATGAAAGAGATGACGCTTACTAACGGAACACAAATTATCTTGTAAATCATTCAATATAGCTAAATTCATTATTTCTTTCTGCTTTTCCTTCTTACCTGACTCTATAGAGATTTGTTGAAAAGGAGAACAAGCGACATCAAAGTACTTGGGTTACAACAGGGATGGCACTGCCACTATATTCTTCTATAGGCTTATATTGCCTTCCTCTATAAAGATATCTTCTGACTTATTAATTGATAAATGGGGATTAACATGCACCTTTCCATCAAGTTGCTTGCTTAACTATTTTGGGTTTCCCCAATTCACACTTAGATGCACTATGCCCTACTTGAAAACATTCCCTACATCAAAAAAGGATATTTTCATAGTCAACCACGTGTTTCCATATTTGGTCCTCTACTTTTAACCAGATCTCATCCAGAATCCCTTTTGATATGTCTAATTTCCCCTGTATCCTTACCAAGGTTGAGAAGACCAGATTGTCCGCATTTATCCAAAGCCAAAAATTTCCCTAACATATTAGCAAATCCCTAAAAACAATGATCTAACCAAAAGTGAAGTGGTAGATAAGGAAGATGAATCCAGACCAGCATAATCAAAAAAGTCTGTATGATTGTATTGTACTCTGGAAACCATGCCTCAACTTATAAAACACTTTTGTCCCAGAACCAAGGACCCTTCTCTAAAATATACAAACAATTTTATGCTTTCTTACAAAACAAAATTATATCCATGCATGTAAATCAGCTAGCTATGGCTGGAGAACATGAATCTGCAGATTAAGCATCTATTTTTAAATTTATCTTCTTCAATGAGAACCGTAGACCCTAGCACCAGAATGGGATGCTCCCCTGAACATGAAACAATACTTGCGTTATGCATCTTATTTGCCAACAAGGAAACTGTCAAATTGCTTTTGACTGCATTTTCTTCACTGTCTTCACTGTTTAGGGTACACAAACACACATGCACAGTCTTCCCTGCCATATCCTAACAACAATTTTATGCTTTCTTACACAACAAAATCAACTCCATGCTCATAAATCAGCTAGCTATGGCTAGACAATATGAAATCTGCAGATTAAGCATCTATTTTTATAAGTATCTTCTTCAATGAGAACCGTAGACCCTAGCAACAGAATGCAATGCTCCCCTAAACATGAAACAATACTTGAGTTATGCATCTTATTTGCCAACAAGGAAACTGTCAATTGCTTTTGACTGCATTTTCTCCACTGTCTTCACTGTTTAGGGTAATAAAACACACGTACGCAGTCTTCCCTGCCATATCCTAACAACCCCCTTTTGGGCCCTGTTTAGTTGGCATTCCACAGGCCACCTGGGTACAAAGACCAAACTCCTGCAGAACCTTCTCTAGCAGTATATCTTGCCAACTGTTTTTATCAACAATATTTTTTCCTACAGCCTCCTTTAGCTCAGCTATCAAAGGAATTTTCTCCAACTCCACAAGCACTAGAGTTTGGGGTTAGGAAAAGCATGGGCGGAAACAACCATGTTGAAAATCTCTTTTATCAAAAGGATAAAAGAGCATTAAATAATGGCTAAAGCTTCATAAAATTCTGAAAGAAAGTCCAAATGAAATTCTTCTCATGCTAACTTAAAGTTGTCGTGTCTAGAAATAAATAAAGAAACTACATTAATATTGATAAATTTTGTATGTAACAGGGGCAATACTGAAATTAAATGCTGGTCTTTTTTTACTTATTCTGAATCAACTTCCTTGAATTTCTTCCTTGAATCATTTCTGAACTCCATTACAAATAATCAGCAATTAAGCAATTAGTATAGAGTTTACAACTAACCAAAATAACAGAAATAAAGCAACTAAATTAAGCGCCATTGATAATTTTTTTCAAATTGGGTGATAAAGCTAAGAAAATAAATTAAAATTAGGTGTCTAAAATCAGCTGATCGACCTCCTATAAATAGCTGCTAAAAATAATAATTAAACATCTCCTTCAAACTGCACCTGACTTCATCTGAATAAGCTACTAATTTATTAAGAAAATCCTATAAACTATCTTCCTAAATAGCTGCACCAGATTTCCAACATACTATAGAATGTATGAAAATGCCTTCAATAGAATAGGACTTCATCAGAAACAGCTGTTATCTTCATCGGCAACTAGGACAACTTCAACAGTAGTAATCCAATTTCATCAACATCAGTAGTTTGACTTCATTAGCTTTCTGCTGATTTGATATCAAATTTTCCTACAATTAATGCCCATAAATAGCCTAAATAGCTCCATGGGACTTAGAACTTAGAAGTACAAGCAGTTATAAAAAGACTGGTACAATAGATCAATTTCTCTGTTATTTTTAGTTTTTCGGATTTCCTATCATGGTTGCAAAACCATTACCAGTAGCAGTGCAGAGCCGCCATAATAATCACATAGCCATCATTGCTTTAATGTATACCTGTTCATCTTGAATGCTTTGAGTAGAAACAATGGCAAGTGCCTCATCTTGAACTGATCCATTGTATTTTTCTAAGTTTGTCTTCTCTTTAAAGACTACTTATCCATAATTTCATCAAACATGCTTGTAGAAATTAAGAATCGACAAATTTTCAACTATGCTACTTCTACTGAATAAATGATCGTCAAGAAGGAAAGAATGCTATGATAAGTGAAGAGAACAAATGGATTTTTATCTTGGAAACGCCTCGAAAGGGAAAAACTAGACTCTTACTGAATTATTACTGAAAACTAGACAAATACAATGTTGAATGAGCTGTAAATAGTGTAGAATATTGCCCCACTTTGTTACATACACATTGTTGAGGCTATCGCATGAAATAAAATTGGAACTCTACTCAATATTCTACAACAAACAAATTTACCTCCCATGATTCAATTGAACACCATGTTGTCCTAGTAAAGATGCTGGGATATCATGCACTAGCAGCTCCCAAAAGTAGAATTAGAAGAAAAAGTGTTAGACTATTCACTTCAAATTTCATCTATCACCATTGGGACAAAACTACCATTTCAAGCAGATTGGCAATAGCCTGTGTGAACTAGTGGCTTTTCTTTGCTGTGTTATTTGGGGTTATTTCTGAGAGCTGGACCTCTAGAAGAGTTTCCCCTAACAAATCTTGATTCATCCCGATCCCTATGTATCAAACCTCCCTCTTGAAAGAGGCTCTTGGTCTCACAAAAACTTAATGAGACCTTAAGTGAGGAAAGGGCTTCCTCCAAGTATCATTTAGAAAAAGTAGATCAAGCAACAAGCCACAAATTAAATCATCCTTTGTTGAAAAAAGGATCAAGGAATTAAGTCCCATCCACTGCCTTCTAATCTTCAGTATGTAGAGAGCTACCCATTTTTTGCCACACCTAAAGAACAACCCATGACCTTTACACATGAGAGATAAAAGGGGCCATTGGAAATGGTATTTCAGAATGAATCTCAAGAGATTGTCGATCAACGCATAGCAAGATGTCTCTATGCAAATGGATTGGCTTTCAATGTTGTTTTCTCATCATATGGGCAACAAATGATGACAACAATTAACGAGGCTCCAAAAGGGTGCAAGGGTCCAGGTTTTGAGAAAGTGTGTAGCACCTTATTGGAAAAAGAGGTGAAGTTTGTAGAGGAGACATTGAAGCCCATAAGGAATTTGTGGGCTAAGATAGGGACATCCATTATTTCCCATGGATAGAAGGATGCAAGAAATCAGCCATTGCTCAATGTTATTGCAATGTCCCCAAAAGGGGAAATGTTTTTGAGAGCAATGGATTGTGAAGGGGAGGCAAAGGATGGTGCATTTATTGCTAATATTCTCATGACAATCATTGAGGAAGTGGACCTTTGAAATGTTGTTCAAGTCATAACAACAAAAAATTGTAGAGCAACTAGTTTATTGGTTGGGTGCTATTCACACATCTTTTGGATACCTTGTGTTGTCCACTCCCTCAAGCTTATGCTACAAAAAATTGGCAATAAAAATGATTGGATCAAACAAGTGTATGTTGAGGCCGAAGAGATCCAAATGTTCATCACCAACCACCATACGTCACAAGTTATATTAAGGACATTCTTGAAATTGGAGCTGTTGAAGGTAAGTGAAGCAATAAGATTTATTTTAATAAATAATAAATATGTTTTACTTTAATATAAGTTTTAATTTTAATTTTAGTAATTTTTGATTTTTGATTTTTGATTTTCAAATAAGATGTTAAGATCCATTTTGCCTCCAACACAATTGTTTCGAGACAACTTGTGCAGGTTTGAGAGGCTCTTTCTAAAACGACCATCAACCAAAATTGGTCCATATGGAGGCAATCTAGCACTAAAAGGGAAATAAATATTTACCAAACAATCTTAGATGGCATTTGATGGGACTGTGGTGATTATCTCCTCAATTTCACCAAAACCATATTAAGTATGATCTATTATACCAATATGGATAGGCCTTGTTTGGGAGGGATATATGATGGCATCAACTCAATGATTGAGAAGATGAAAAATATCATAAATGAGAAACAGCAAGATTTTACAGAAACTTTCTTCAAACAGCTACACAAAATTATTAAAGAGAGATGAAATAAAATGACCACCCTACTACATCTTCTTGTCTTTGCACTGAGTCCCAAATATTATAGTGTTGAGATCCTTTCTATGTCAACAAGGATTGCCCCATATAGAGATGTTGAAGTCAGCCAAGGGTGCAAGTTAGCACTTTGTAGACTCTTCACTGATTCTGACATGAGGGATGCAGTTAGGATTGAGTTCATGGATTTTGTATGCTCCAATGACTTTAGTATTGGTGCTCTTTGAGAAAAATTTAAGGTCAATACTCGCAATTGGTACTTCCATGGCCAATCATGCACAACCCTACAACCTCTCATGATCAAAATGTTATTGCAAATTATGCAAAAAAAATCTTTTCAGTTTAATTTATAATTTAAATTTTTAAATTTTATAACTCTTAACTCTCTAATTTTGTCTTATTAGTTGCTAGTTCATCCACATTTGAGAGAAATTGGAGCACATACTCAATAAAGCAGAATCAACTACACTCAAAAGAGGCAGAGGACTTAATGTATGTTCATTCCAACTTTCATCTCCTTTCACACAAAGAAAGTGGCTACAAGGAAGGGGACACAAGGAAGATGGATCTCGAGCTAAAGCATACTAACTTGGATGCTTCCACTTCCCACCTTGCTGCACTTGATGTTGAAGACGAGCCAACTAGCGAGCATGAGAGTGTTATGTGTTTGTGGGTCTTCTAATATGCCAATACCTACATCATCTAATATGTATGGTGATGATAATATTTTTGAAGACCCATATGACATTGATGTTTGATAAGTGATGGCTGATTGTTAACACTTGACATTATTATTTTTTAATTTAATATATATCATGACATTCAAGTTTGAAAAATAGATTTTGTAATATTTTTTATTTTTATTATATAATGTTGTGTTGTATCTAAACTTAATTGCAAATATGTATATATTTTTATTTTTACATGTTTTTGTAAGGAGGAACCCAAAATGAACCCAACCCCCAATTTTCTTTTTTGACCAAACCCACAAACCTAACCCGAACCAATACAAGGATTAGTAACTTAGATGAGAACCCCTCAAAAGGAAAAGACTAGCTTTGGGAGTTGTAAATGCACTACTACCAAATTATTATGCAAAACTAGATAACTATAATGAGTTGTAAATAGTGTAGAATATAATCTACCCTTTGCTCCATTTGGTTACATACAAGCTGTTAAGTCTATGGCATGAAATACAATTGGAATTCTACTCAATGCTCCACAACACTCAAATGTACCTCCCATGATACAATCAAAATCTCTCTCATCCTTATAAAGATGTTGGGATGTGCTAATGCACCAAGAGATCCCAAAAGTAGAATTAGAAGAAATGTCAGACTATTTACTTTAAATTCTATCTGCTAGCAATAGGATGAGACTACCAACTATGAGAACCAGCAATCTCTGTCGCATTTTCTAGGTTATTTCTTTGAACTGAAAACACTAGAAGTGATTCCTTTGACAACTCTTGATCCATCTTAATCCTTATGGATCAACTTTCATCTATTCAAATAACCTGTAATTCTCCAACCAAGGATTTTATTTGAAAGGATCAATAAGAGTATTCCAATATAAATTGCTCTAAAGTATCCTCGTTAAAATGGGAAAGTGCAACTTATCTCAAAGACCAAAAGAAAATCAAATCATTGAAAAGAAACTAGTCAACATAATTAAAGAAAACATCACTGCTTATAATAATAAATTCTTTTCCAAAACCTATGCTATTGGATCCACCCATTTTGACCTTGTATTTGGGTCCAATTCGTATTGAATCCAATTTCTAGTTCGGTGTGGATTTTGATCCTCGTGCGGTGTGAATGTGACTGTGGGTTTGTACTAGCTGAGCCTAGGTGAACCCACAAAACACTTGGGCCATTCGGTAGTGCCAACATGGAACCCGTGCATTTTTTGACTAAAATTTTCTTTTTTTCACTTTGTTAATACTTTCTTGCATAGTTAGGAGACTCAACAATTTTTGATGATTTTTGGCGAGCTCTCATTGGATACTCTGTTTCTAAGCCTTTGAATTGCACTACACATGGAAAACATGGATTAAACACTCCAAAAAAGATTTTTTTGGCTTTATAAGCATTCATTTTTGCCTTTTAAAAAATTATGCGAATGGTGTGCACCATGAAGGTCTATGTGGTATTGAAGGTCTTCATTTAAAGTGGCTCAAGATCAACAATCCAATCTCAATAGATAGGGAAGAACTTCGAAACATAGAGACTTCAATTCTTAAAATTAAAATTAATTTTTAAACTATGTTGTATCCTTACTCTGCTCAAATATTTAGGTGGCAAACTACGTTTTATTAAATTTATTGATTATTAATTTGATTATTAATGTTAAATAATTTTTAAATTTAATAACATACTAATATTTAATAATATTAATTTTATTTATAATTTTATT
>VDFB02031017.1:0-45679 GCA_007258455.2 Sequoia sempervirens | reverse complement strand
GAAACTAGGGTTTCCTGATTTCTGCAGTGGATGAGCCTGGACGGGGCTTTGTTCTTTGATTTTGGCTTCTTGATGGTGTGAAATACCACCCTAAAGTTGCTGGTCAGTTTCTTGTTGACTCATTTGGAGCTATAAGTTGCTGATTACAAGTTGTTGGAGGCATCTTCTGGAAGGATATTTGTTGTTAGAGTCGCCATTCGCCATTTAGAAGACGTGGTTTGCATTTTACGAAGGTTTGGAAGCTGATTTCTTCATCTACAGCCAGCCGCACCTTCTTGAGGGTTTGATCAGCTCAAAGGAAATAAAACGCCTTTCTTTATTGGCTGCTTTCACACCAAAAAGGGGCGCCCTTATCATTAGAAGACATTCCATCCAGATTATAGTGGGAGAAGTTCGTATTTTGGGTTGTATGAGCAATCTACTAGGGACGGGTACTGTAGCACGTCACTATTCACAGTGATGTTTGGCTGTAAGTTAAATTAACTCATAAGATGTATTGTCTTTCGAATTTGGTGCAAGTCTTCTACTACATGTAAGCTCTTATATCATGAAGAATGCATCTTGACTATCATTTTAAATCTTGCTCGAGTATCTCTTTGAAATGAATGTAAGCCATCCATTTATGTACTCCCTCTTATGCAATGAAGAAAGTCTCTTAACTATGAAATTGAGTCATTGCTTGAGTATCATTGAAGTTTAGTTTATTTTGAGTTCATATTATATGCATATGCTTGTTAAATTCATGTATATCATTGGCATCGAACATCAAAACACAAAAACAAGAAAAAGCAAAATACAAAACCACAAATCAGACCTACAAGCACCGTGAAATCATTGCACTAGAGTGTCGGTTCATCACAAGTGGTATCAGAGCATATCACTACAGTGGTAGCAGAGTGGATCACCGGAGTGTGGTTCATCACATGTGTTTTCCCTTTCGAGTGCTCTGACACTCTTCTACCTTAGAAACCTTTTGAAGGGTTACTCCATGTCTTTTGTCTGGGTTTTGATCTTGACGTGAAAGGTAGTGAAGTAGTAACTGGTGGTGACTATGTTTGGAATGAATACCTTCCTCATCCTCTTCCTGTCCAAGTAAAGTATGTTGTTCCTCACAACTCTACTTGTTTGAAAAACTAGATTGTTGACTGTGAACACGGATATGTTCAGGCAACTTTTTCGGTGAGGCTAAAAATAGCTTCTCGAGGGGCAATTTTAACGAAAATTTATGAGAAGTGGGTTTTGATTAAAAAAGTGACTTTTCTTTGACATGCAATGACCTCTTGGGGTAGAAGTTGCAGGGGCTGCAAAAGCTTTTTTTTTCCCAAAAAATTATGGCACATGAGCTTTGTTGGCGCCTGAGAGCTAAACAAATCCAGTTTCTCTGTTTTTTGAAATGATGACTTTTTTCGGAAACCCTAAAAATAGGGGGCAACGGGGCAATTTTCCCAAAAAAAATTGGCATGTGGGTTTTGTTGCCAATACTGTGTTGAACATACCTAGAAGACCAAATTTGTGAAAGAATGCCATTTACTTGGACATGCAAGAGAAAACCTAAGACAAGGATAGAAGAAATGTGAGGGGGAGAAGATAGAAGTTATAAATTGCCTCTTTCAATCCTCAAGAAAAATGCCTCTGTATAATCCCAATCTGATGAATTCCTGGCAAGAACATATTGGAAAGATAGAGTATGGAAAAATATTCCTTTGTGCAATCTAAACCTGGAACTGCGAAGAACACTGAAAATGGCCTTCGCTAGGTCCTTCAAAAGGCGTTTGGAGAGAAAATAGTTGATTTTAGCTTCAACCTACAAGAAATAATGGAGAAATGAAGCCTATACATGAATAAATGCCCATTTTGGAGGTGGGAGTGTTAGTTATGGCGCCAACCCTAATTAAAGAGTCAATTTTCGTGACTGCCTTGTTAACTGCAAGTTCTCCACTGATTTTGGGACGCCATATGCAAGAGGAAGCATGCAAAAATTGTAACTAAGAGTCAACTGGGCCCACTTTGACTTTGGGTGTCCAAGCTTTGGGTAGTTAGAAATTTTTTTAAAGATTTTCAACTTTTGTTGTGACAAACTGCCTCTGTTTGACCCTGAATTCCAGTTGCCCGGTTGATCCTGAGGCTTGGCTGACAGATTCATCACGAAGCTAGATCAAGTCTGAAAATATGTTCTTGGGAGTTGAAAACCTTGAAAACTGAATCTAAAGGCTTGAAATCTTGGGCACCTTTTGCCAGAAGGGTGCTTTTTTCACCAGACCCATTTTTTAGATGCTTTTCAATCTCGTCAATTTGACCCTCTGTGCTTCAATCTACAACCATCGTTGATTGATGAATCTTGTGAACACGCTGAGATATGGAATGGAAAACCAGTTTAATTCCAGAAAGAGTGATTGGTATTTCAACGTTTGAAAGTTGATTTATGAGGCTCAAATTCCTAGGCGCCCCTGGCCTACAGGGGCGCTTTTGTGTCTCTGAGATACATTTTGCACTTTGTAACCTTTGACGAAATGCTTCAGTTTGACCCTCATTTTCAGGAGTTTGATTGCTTCGATGTTCATGCTGACGATCTCATCATGGAGTTGGATCAACTCTGAAGAGATGTTCTTGGGAGTAACAAAGTCTGAAAGCTGCATTTGGGGCCCCAAAAAGTTGGGCGCCTTTTTGCAAGGAGGGTGCATCTTTCTCTAACACAATCAAATTTTCATGTTTCTCAACTTGCCTTCGCCTCCAGCATTTTACGCTTGATCTTTGTTTAGGAATGTTGACAGGTCCCAGGAACTTGCAACCGGATTCGTCACGTAGCTAGAAGGATTCTGAGCAGATCTCTTGGAGAAGACAGCTGTTGAAAATCTTATTTGCTTGACCAAAAGGCTAGGCGTCCCTGGCCTGTAGGGGTACATTTGACCTTTTGACTTTCATTTCATCCTTTGTTTTACATGTTCGTTGGATCAACAGCTACGATCATCTAATACGTCTCGTGGACTAGCGAATAGATTCGTTGTGGAGCGGGGCTGAATCTAAGGAGATCACCTGGAGATTGTCAATCCAAAAACAGACAACTGAGAACTTTTATTCTTGGGCGCCCCTAGGCTACAGGGGTGCATTTTCCGTAACAGACTGCCATTTTGGATGTTTGTTGACCTTCAGCATCTTCTGCCTCTTTTGTCATTTGCCGGTGTTTGACAAATTTGTTGGATTTGCTTGATGATTCGTTGGAAAGCTAGCAGAATTCTGGAGATGACTGGTTTTGCAAGTGTTAACAACAGCATTTGGCCTCTCAAATTAGCTCCAAACTTGATCATTTTCTGATGATTTCCACTCTCCTTTGCGATTCGCGATCACCGTGTCGTTGGGCTATTCTGACTGCATTGAAGCATTGCAGCTGCCGATGCAAGTACATTCACTGTTGTGATTGCTTTCACCATTTTTGTGTGTACGGACACTGCAAATTTGACTTGTGTGTTGATTGCAAAGGCATCTCCCTTGTAGCAAGGCGTATTGTTTCCAGACTAAGAATATTTTTTACATTTTTCACCTTTTGAGAATCCCCTCCGTCGCAAAGCATCTTTTTGAGCATCTTTCACCATAGAATCTTTTGTGATGCGTTTGAGGCTTAGATTTTGACACTTGGTATCTGGCCATCTGCCATTGTTGCCCTCGGAGGTCCTAACTTTTCTCCTGAAAAAGTGAAGTAGACCCACTAGAGCAAAACTGACTTTTTCTTGATTTTGACTTGACTAGTATGATCGTAAAGTGAAATAAGCCAATCAAAATTATTTTCAATCATTTCTGGAAAGATCCTATTTTTAGGGTTTTCCCTAAAAACAGGGGCCTGAAACCCTAATTTTCAAAATTGTCAAAATTTGCCAGTATCCTCTGGACAATAAACCCACAAAAATCCCATGCTTTGTTTGACCTAAAACTAACTTTTGACAACAATTTTACAAGATTTAGACCATTTTAATCAAAATGCCTTATTGAAGCAAAAAAAATTATTTTGGGTACAACAAACTTTATTTACTATAAATCTATTGTCCACAATATATTTCCAAAGGCAAGAACCAAGGGGTAAATCATTGCTATATAAGCAGTTCCTCTTGTCCCCAAGGCGATGCAAATATTTCCTCTTGATAATCTTCATCCATTCCTTCTGCTCAAAGATCAGTTTATAGATTATTTTAGCATTCAAGGCAAGGTTGAATTCCTTAATTTTTCTTAACCCCAAAACCCCCCTATTTCTTTGATCTACACAGCCCTTCCCATGCCACCAACGGAATTCTCTCTTCAATGCCTGTCCAAAGGAATTCTCTCTAAATTTGTTCAATCCTTTCCATTGTCTTAAAAGCAATTCTAAAGAGACTGATGTTGTAGATAGAGAGATTTTACAAAGTAGCTTTGATAAACAGAAATTTTCTAGCCTCGCTTAACAAAGTCCCTTTCAACCCTACTAAATTTTCTTAGAATCTATCAATAAGCTCAAACCAAAAGGACTCAAGTTCCGAAAAAAAGGGCATGCCCAAATATTTGGATGGGTGAATGCCCATCTCACAATTGAAGAATGCTAGCAATTTTTTGCTGACGAGCTGTTGGAGTATTGAGGAAAAACATAGTGTTTTTGGGTAGGCTTATCTTTTGGCCCAAGGCCCATTCATAGTTCAATAGGATAGCTTTCAGTTCTCTGGCTTCTCTAACTGAAGCATCACTTTCAGTTCTCTAGCTTCTCTAATTTTTCTAATGTTGAAATTGATCAATTTGCTGATTTTATCAGCTTATGTGAGTACAAAATGTTTAATTCAAAAGATGTCTTGGCATGCATTTTGGAAAATGACATATATGAAGCCTCCATTTTCACTAAGAATTTGAATAAGCTTGCTGATAATGATGCTGCTGTACATGATTCATTTATGCTACCACCCGAATTTGAGGACTTTCACAAGGATTTTGTTGCAGATTCAAAGGATGAACTGCCATGTTTTCACAATCAGCTTTATTCAGCGTATGCAGCCTATGTAGATGGCTACCCAAGTTACACACTTTCAGTTGGGAAGTGAGTAATAAACTTATTATTTCAAATCAAGTTGATTCCTAGGTATTTCTTTGCAAACCACTTAATTATTAGAGTTTTGAATTTGAGCTGCCTAATGAAGTTAATGTTCATGATGTTTATTATTTAACAGATTATGAAGTTTTTCATTTTCCGGTTCATCAACAAAAAAACCGGACTTCAAGGATTGGATCTCTATATGCTTCCATGTGGATCTCTCTATCCATTGAAGGGCTGTGAAATTGGAATGTATTATAGCAACAAACTATTTATATGCGTGATCGGATATGTCAGCACTATTGTTTTGTAGCCAGGCAACATTTATGCATGCAAGACAAACATCAAAGAATCATTGGAAAATGTAGTTTATTATAGGGGAAAATGTTGGCTTTATGTTTTTCAATGGCTTCAGCCCACTGGAAAATGGTTGTAGAAAGAGGGGTTTAGGTATTTTAGAACTGAGCAAGTGTGCAACATTCCAGCTATGCTTTGGTGAAGCAATACTGAAGTTATTGAGTCCAATGAAGGACTAACTAACCTGGCAGTAATATGTAAACTCACAACACTCAATAATCATAGTAGTTTCCAAAACACAATCCACAGCAGAATAGCGCACTTCAACACAAAGATTGCTTTATTGATTTAGAAACAACAAACTACACATGAGCTTCAATGAGCTTTCAACATGCTATGCCTTAGTTGTTTGATTACAGAAATAGATTAAATAAGATCTTTCAGAATTCAAAATCTGAAAAGCTAAGCCTGATATTCTATTTTTGTCTAGCCTTCTCTAGGCTTTTCCTCTAATTTCCTTGTCAATTCATAGTTCTTACTTCTTGTCCTCAAATGATATATAACTCTCCTTTATATAGGCACATGTACAATGATGTGTGCCACATGGAAATACATTTACCAACTTAGAGAATGGAATACAGATCAACAACCCCAAAATTAAACGATTTGATCATTAGTCGGCCTTGGAATTGGATGCATCACCTTTCGTAGCATGTAGGTTCAATAGTAATGTGCAGATTCGCCTTCAAATGCAATGCAATTTTGGACATGACTCCTCTTAGAAGTCAAATTCAAAGTAGCAACCTTGAGAATTGGCATAAGATTCAAAAGTTTGCTTAGCAAATCCAAAACAAGGATCTATCATACAATGTTCGATCAAATTCAAGTCCTCAAAGTAAAATTGGATGGAATATGTAGAACGAGTTGTATAAATTATGATCCAATCCACAAACAAAGATATTTAAAACTCACTACAACATAACTCACTAAATGTTGACTATGCCTGTAGTCACAAATATGAAGGTTGACTTCAAGAAAAAAAATGCAATGGAATGTAGTGTTGGAAACCTATCACACTTTATTTAAAAAATTGAAAAACAATGGTAATACTTGCAAAACAAACAAATGTTAAAATAAAATAATTTTGGTAATACAAGATTGTTTTGGGCCAAGGATACTCCTACTTCAAACATCCTAAGTAATTGAAAAGGGAACCTCTTCAAACTAGTTTAAGGGAAACCAAAATCGTTCACCTGCTAAAGATAACCATGTGGAATCTTCAATAGACTTTCCTTTTCACTTTACCAAATATTCTTCATACTTCTTACTTCTAGTGTTTCTTCCAATTTTGCTATCTAGTATTTCTTCAATATCTTCTATTTGCAATCTTAACATTTGCGTCCTCCAAGCTACTTTTGTTCTATTTTATTTTGGACCTTGTAATCTCACAACTTTGAAAAAAAGATCAGCTATATGTTGTAATGTCCCCTTTTTTTCGGGATCTGTATCCTTGCAGTGGTTAGCTGTAATATCCCCGGTCTTAATTTTCCCTAGAATTTGCCTATTGATCACAAATTGCAACAAGTTAGGGTTAAGGTTTCACCTTAATAAATAAATATCTCTATAATGATGTAACCTTGGATCGAATCCTACAT
Organism: Sequoia sempervirens; assembly: GCA_007258455.2. Taxonomy (NCBI): domain Eukaryota; kingdom Viridiplantae; phylum Streptophyta; class Pinopsida; order Cupressales; family Cupressaceae; genus Sequoia; species Sequoia sempervirens. Next base: position 38,683 of record VDFB02031017.1, on the reverse strand, counting down.
TCACCACATAAACAACGTTCCCAAATATGCATATACATTTGTTAGCATTAGCCAATGGCAACACATTTATAGATATTCAAGAATGCAACCTATTGTGAAGTAGGAGGAGTGGCATGGTGGGTCCGCCTGAAGCCATATATCAACCTAAGAGGTTGTATACCACAACTCTCCCTATTGGCGACTTGTACCTGCTTTCCCCAACCATGTCCCAACCTTGGCAAAACACTTTGCCCACTTGTGGGAATGGATGGAGCTCCTAAGCGATCCTGGCCCTTCCACCCCTTCATGGCCCATCCTTTCCTTCGGATTGGGTGGCTATAAGTGGAACCTATACCGCTCTCTCAGGCCCCTTCCCCCAAGCGGGGTTTCAGGCAGATTCAGACATTCAACTACATTACTATTCATTGATATTAATACACAATCATAGCTCTAAACATTATATATTTCTAATCATACATGAAGAGTAACATATATAAATACATAAATCCATGTCTAAGGTAACAAGTATTAATGCATATGAAAACACGTTGTTGTCTAAGATAATCGTTAATCCATAATAGAACGGATCGATGCTTATGAAGGCAATTAATCCTAAGGATGGTTTAAACAAAATAGATATACAAATCTGAGACTATGAATTGAAGTGATGATTTCAATCGCTGTTATGAGGAAGACATCAATGCAAATAAATTAAATCACTGCAAACATGATTAAATGCAGATATATCAGTTTTACCATTGGGACAATTCATTAGACAAGGCATAAATAGATAAACGCAACAGATAAATATATATTCAGTGGTAGAGATACACCTAATATGAACGTTGCGATCTCAGGATCTCTTTCGCTGATTTCCTTCTTGCTTCCTTGTTTTCTTTCAATCTGCATATATACTCCTAAATAAATCTCCTCTCTATGATTCTCTCTTCTTCTCCTCATTGCATACCTTTCTAGCAATCCCTCATTATTTCTTAAGCTGCTCCATATATCTCTTTTCTCCCCCTCTATTCATAATCATCTTATATTCTTTATTTCCCATGAAGTGATGTATCTCTAAGAGACACAACCTTTACAAAATCATGACTATTTATTTAGCAAACCCCTTTATCTCAATTGCTGCTCTAAACTAATCCGTGTCCTTTTATACACCTGATCGCTGCCCTTCTTTGCACTTCCATCTCTTCCATTTCACAAATATATTTGCTGCTCTTCCCTATGTATATCCCCCTGTTCTCCTTGTATTCCTTCCTTTTATACCACTCAAGGTCCTTTGAAAGGATGCATCTTTTTGTTACAAATGCAACCCTCCATACTTTACAAATCGTACCTCTTACCATATACAAATTGCTTCATTAAGTGCTGCCAAATGAGGCTTGAAACAGATCGCACACCTTTACTAATGAAACATATTTAAATAATACTTTTGCTTCATTTATGAAACGTTGGCACTTCTTTGTCTTATTCACAGCTCTTTGTAACTTTGTCTTATTCACTAGTCATCATCCACCTTTTATCCTATTTCTCCCCTTAAATCTAAATTGCTGCTTATTAAGAACCAATACCTTTAGATTCCTATCGATGCCTTTAGATATTTGGATAATATTAGTTTCTTGTGAGCATTTATGTACAAAACCCCTGTTCTCACTGTTTTCCGAAACTGTCTGTTTTGATTGTTTTTTCTCGTTTTTGGTTTTTTTTGTGTTTTTTTTGCATAAACCAATGAAGTGCAATTTTGAAAGAAATTGCATATAAAAATTAAATAAAATACCACAAGTCTACAAATGATGGAAACTGATTGATCTACTGATGCCAATTAGTTTATTGATCTTCTATACTAATTACAAACAAGATCTGATAACTTGCAACTGAAAAAGCAACAATATTATTGATGAAAACCTGGTAATTTGCAGCAGATTGAAAAGACCTTGAAATGGTACAGCCTTCATAAAGATCCACTTTCCCCTGCGCCAGATGATAGCAGATGAAGGTAGTGAAGTATGCGCCCCCACTGGTGAATGCAGACTGACAAAAGAGAAGGCGTTTTTCCCAATGCAAGAGGTACAGCCTGGTACTTGAAAAGTACGGCCCTGCAGCAATGGTACGGATCTGTGACAGCAGCAAGTACAATTTGTACGGCCCTTGTAATAAGTGTCCAGATCTTGGTAAAGGATGCGCCTAGGAATGAAGAACTCCTCCCGGAAGAATACCAAACCAAAACCCTGAAGATACAATCTCTGTATACGTGTTGTGATAACCTCTGAATGAAGCTACCTCTCTGAAAGCAATAAATCAGCTGATATTTCACAGCCTCTGAACTGCAACACTGAAGATGGCTCGTTCTCCAATGCCTGAAGACAACTGAAACCCTTGGCTCCGTTCTCTGGAAGAATACTTGATCAAAATTCGATTTCATAACATAATGAGCTCTTTTTCCAATGAAACCCTTATATCCTTCAAAAAGTTGACTTTTCTCAAAAATGCATCATTTAAATAAAGTTCGAACTTTTCTTTTAATTTTTCAATAGTCTCGAACGCACTTTTAATTATAAATTATAATTGAAAAGTGGCCCCCTTCAATGTTGGTCGACCCCTTTAAGACATCACTTAAGTTATAATATTAAATAATATTATAACTTTATAATATAAGCTTCAAATAATTAATATTTAATTTGACAATTAAAATATTAATATCTTCCTCAAAATACGTCCGATTAACGAATCGTCTGAAGATGGAGAATAAGTGATTGAATTTGCACACGACCAGACCATACTGCTAAAAATAGCAGGGGTGCTCCGCTGAGTGACTTAACTTACTAAAAATAGCAAGTCAAGCAAATGATGTCCGAACGACTCTGAACGAAAGCCAAACTGGTAGATTCTGACAACCGAAGCGAAGCCAAGCTCCAACAAGACCCTCTATCCATCCTATCAGCCTACAAGGGTCGCATAATAGGCTAATCATAAGCTCTAAGAGATGTCAACTGGAAGGGGACATTACAATTTATTTTTATTATTATGATATTTACCATTAATAATATTAACTCTTCCATTTATTATGATAATTGTATTATAATTATATTTTGTGAATATTAATTGTTCTATTATGAATTTGTATTTATCTACGATAATTATAATTATAATAATATTTGCTAATATTTATTTTGTTAATATTTGTAAATACATAATTCGTCACTTATTTATTTGCATCTCAACACTTAGTTATCTTAATGTTCTATTTCAGGGACATGACAATCCTCCCCTCTCAAATTTTGTTGTCCTCAAGCAACTTAATATCTAGGTTCCTTTTGTGAAGATATCAGTTTTGAGCTTATTATCCGATTTCATATTCCATCTTTTAATTCAATTGGATGCTATCATCTTTCTTCTATTTTAATCACATCTTGGAAAAGTATCTGATTTATTGAATCATATCAACTTATCTTGGGGTGATTTCCGCTGGATATAGAAGTGAATACACCAACCTATGGGAAAATTATGTACCCTTATGCTCTGTACTTGGGTTTTAATTCTTGATTCAATGTTGGTGATGAGGTGGATCTATTGGAGGGATTTATTCCTTTACGTCTATCGAAGGGAGTCACCACTCTTCCTAAATTAGTATTTCAAAACTTTATAACTTAAACCCGTATGAATCAACAACTAAAGCAAACAACCAAGTAGCTTAACTGAGCAAGCAAATAGCTCAACCAAGCAAACAAGTAGCTCAAGCAAGCAAGCAACCAGCTCAAGCACACAGGTAAGTAGCTCAAGTAAGCAAACAAGTAGCTCAAGCAAGCAAGTAACCAGCTCAAGCACACAGGCTAGTAGCTCAAGTAAGCAAACAAGTAGCTCAAGCAAGCAAGCAAGCAACCAGCTCAAGCACACAGGCAAGTAGCTCAAACAAGCAAACAAGTAGCTCAAGCAAGCAAGCAACCAGCTCAAGCACACAGGCAAGTAGCTCAAGCAGGCAAACAAGTAGCTCAAGCAAACAACCAACCAAGTCAAGCAAGTAGACAACCAGCTCAAGCACACAACCAAGTAGCTCAAGCATGCCACCACGTAGCTCCAGCAAACAACCAACCAGCTTAAGCAACTTGACAAAACACATTTTTAACATTTTCATAGTTTCAAGCATAAGGTAATTATAAGAACACATCTTGTTGAAGATACATGAAGTAACACCTCGATACATGTGATACATAAAGTATAAATATGAGGTATGAATACACGTAATACATAGAGTATACACAAGAAGCATGAAGCATATGCACGAGTACATGAAGTCACAAAGCATACATATGAATACATGTAAGTCGTAAAGTATACACTTAAATACGTAAGTTGCATGAGTACACGTATATACATAAGCCACAAAGTATGCACTTGAATACACACAAGTTGCAAGGAATACACTTGAATACACTCGAATACGCATAAGCCACAAGGTATACACGCGAATACACATGAGCCACAAGGTATACACTTGAATACACTCAAATACAGATAAGCCACAAGGAATACACTTGAATACACATACATAGGAAGCATGAAGCATACACGTACTAGATGGAGCTTACACAGGATGGCAAGAAAGATGCCCTGATACCACTGTAATGTCCCCGATCCTAATTTTCCCTAGAATTCGCCTATTGATCACAAATTGCAACAAGTTAGGGTTAGGGTTTCACCTTAATAAATAAATATCTCTATAATGATGTAACCTTGGATCGAATCCTGCATTCACCACATAAACAGCATTCCCAAATATGCATATATACATTTGTTAGCATTAGCATTGTTGGCGTAAAATCTAACACCTCTGGAGTGCAGGTTTGTACGGACAGCTATGTACACTACGCAATGAGTGCTCTTCAAATTAGGAGGGGAAGCTCCCTCGTTGTGCTTAACAAAAATGCTTGAAAAGGGAAAAGTAATCTAAACTATCTCCTGTCTTTTTGTCTCAACTGGAAGAGGCACAAGGTTAAGAAAACCAAGAACGTTGCAGCTAAGGATTTTCTGGTTTCGCAGATCATTAACTACAACTAAGCTAACTACTTTAAATCTATCCAGTTTCCTCAAGAAAATAGAGCATGAGGAAATGGAGCAGGGATTGACTATTGGACGATAAACGAGTTTAGACTCTCTACTTGAAGGCAAGGTGGCGCAACTATCATCTCAATCTAAACAAGTTTATTGGGCACAAAACAGATTTAAGAATTCACCAAGATGATCTTATGAAACCCTATGTGGCATAACACTTGATCAAAATAGTAAAAACTTCACAAAACAACCTTTATTATTACAATCTCACGAAACCCTATGTGGCATAACCCTTGATTATAATGATAAAGATTCACGAAACAAATTTATCACCGTAATTTCTCGAAACCCTATGTGGCATAACGATTGATCACAATGGTAAAGATACACAAAACATATTTATCATCTCAATCTCTTGAAACCCTATGTGGCATAACAATTGACCTCAATGGTAAATATGTTCAAACAGATCTAACTATGGGAGGAATTTACCACGCCAATCTTATGGAACCCTATGTGGCATAACACTTGATTGAAAGTAGTAAAGACTTCACAAAACGATTTTATCATCACAATCTCACGAAACCCTATGTGGCATAACACTTGATTGAAATGATAAAAGATTCACAAGACATAAAGAATCCACCATTACAATTGCATGAAACCCTATGTGGCATAACACTTAATCATAATAGCGAAGACACATGAACAAATACCAAAAGAGCAATATTGAGGGCAAGGTAAGGCACATATATTTCTCTCTCAAACAAAAGTTATTTACAAAATGAGCAAAAGCTCTTATTTATATACATCAAGGTGTAGGGAACCCTAAAATCACCTTGAGTCATCTACAGTTCTTGCAATGCATGCAAGATTTGCTGCCAAACCCTAATGAAGTAAACTATACAGTTAACTGGAAAACTACCATCAATTAACCGAAACATCTAAACTAAAAATGGACAATTGTGCGAGCATGCACGTCCTTATTGAAAGCATGTTAACTGGAAGACTACCATCAGTTAACGAAAAACCCTAAATGAAACTCCAAGCAAACAAGGTAAATCTCAGAATAGATATGCATGAGGTGAGACAACCAGTTAACTTGAAAGGGTAACATCAAGTTAACTCTTGTGTGTAATGTCTATCCTGAGAGGTGGAAACTGAAGTCTACTGGTCGCGATCTCGAGCAACCAATCCCTCAACGAGATTGTTAACTGCGTCAACATCTGAATAGCAGCAACTTGAGCAATCTTGGCAATCTTCGCACACTCAAACTAGCATTTCACTGACTGGCAATTTTGGCGGCTCCGTAACCGAAGTGATGGCCATTATCTCATCTGCAACTTGATACAAATTGGTCTTAGCTTTTCTAACGAAATCATGAATTAAGACCGATTTGGTCTTGAATTCAGTCTGTGTGTACTATACTCTGAAAAACTCGCCTATTGACTGTGAACACGGCTATATTCTGACAATTTATCTGGAAAACTAAAAATAGCCTGCTGAGGCTAAAAATAGACTTTCGAAGAGTTATTTTCGGCGAAAATCTGAGATATGGGTTTTGTCCAGAAGAAGATTCTAAGACAACCCAGAATGTCAGATTTCTTGAGAATTTGACTTCTACTCGACCACCATCACAGGAATTTTCAGTTGAGAAAATTAGAGCCTAGAAGGCGATGCTCGGAGTAAATTTTCCTGAAAAATTTTGGCACATGGGTTTTCTTGAGGAAGCTATTCTGAATCAACCCAGATGATTTGTTTTGCCAAAAGTCGCCAATTCTTCAAACATGCGAAAGAATTTAAGACGAGAAATAGAAGAATTTAAGACAGAAGAAAGAAGTTTTTAGTGCTCTGCTTCTGCTAAAATCGCTATCTTGTCTGAAGTCTGCTGATAATTCTGACTTGTACCTGCAAAGAAAATGTTTTGATGTCTTCGCCAATGATTGCTGATGAAGAATTTTCCTTTGGTTTGCTAAAATTCGCCTTTGCTTGAGAAATACGAATTTTGACTTTGAAGATATTAATTGCCTTGAAAAATACGAATCTCCCTTGAAAATACGCCTTGTGAATGAAGAAAAACGAATTTTGCTTGAAAATACGCCTTTGCTTTGAAGAAAAACGAATTTTGCTTGAAAAATATGAATTTCTCTTAAGAAAAACGAATTTCTCTTTAGATTTGTGAATAATAAATGAAGATGGCGCCATGCTTAAAGAAGATGAAATTCGCATCAATCTGACAACTGCAAGATTTAAAACCTCAGCTGAAAATAGAAGCCTTCTGATTGGTTGCCTTTCAGTTCCACTGCCACTGACTGGAAGTTCGAATTTGAATAAATATAATAAAATATTCATTATCATGCAAGAGCGCCAAAAATAGAAAATCGCCATCTTATGCATATTTTGAACTTCAGTTGACAATTTTGTTGAAGCTTTGAGATTCATCGTGAGACTTCAACGATTCCGAAAAGTCATATTTTGAGCACATAGGCGTCCATTTGCTCAAGATACTTCATTTTTTACTAACTCCCTATTTAATAGCTGACAGCACTGTTACGACTGGCCAACTTCGACACTGATTTCCGGATGACCGGGTGATGCTGAGACTGATCTGGAGAATTCATCGGAAAGCCTATTGAATAAGGAAGAAATGTCTGTTGGGAGACATAACTGCAAAATCCATCGTTTAACCCCTTGAAAAATTAGGCGCACCTGATTAAATTGCTTTACAGGTTCCAGACTTAGCCATTTTCCTAAACTGCCATCTAACGCTTCAAACGGCTGCTGACGGTGAACGGTGAACCCTGCTGATACGAGACGAAGCTTACTGCATGACTGGAGACATTCTGCATCCAACGGCTGTATCTATGACAACAAAAAGTTGTGTTAAGGGCCTCAAAAAGAAAAGCGCCCCTGGCTCATGGTTGCACTTTTGTCATTTCGACGAAAACCAAACTTCCATCTGAGTACCCTACTTTGACCACTGATAACTGGAGCTGGGATGACCCGATTCAAGCACTATCTGTTTTAACGGACAGCCAGGAGGGCCTACAAGAGAAGTCACTGGAGGTGACGAGGCAAGAAAACTGCTTCTAAGACCTCAAAAACTCCAGTGCGTATTTTAAATAAAATTACCGCTCCCAGACTTCGTCATTTTTCGGACGTCTTCTCTTTGTAGTATGACACCAAAGACCTCGCACGCACGAGCGACTGCCAAATGCTGAAGGCTGATGGCTATGCTCGTTGGAAAGATAAATTGATTACGCTCAAAAGTCGTGAAGACTTCGAACACGAACGGGCTCGTTTGACCATCCTAAAGGCTAGGCGCCTTAAGACTATTAAAATGCACTGAAAACCATTTGTTGAATTAAAGCGTAAAATTAAGTGTAGTAGAATCTCGCCACGACCACGAGAGCGTCGGATCGACAAGCTGAATGATCGTTGAATAGGCTAGAATACTCGCGATGTCGTGAAGACTGCAATGCGCAAGTGCATCACGGAGGGTCCTTTAAGCGGCTTACGGCTTGTACTTGCGCCAGGCATAAGCGGGGCTGAAATGTGAAAACTCCATTTAAAATTTGCGATCTTTGAATTTACGCTGAACTTCGAGAGTCGGATGACTTCGCTTGATATCTCGTCGGATAAGCAGACTAGTTGTGAACGGATTGACTGCATCTGGCAACGAAAATGTCGAGATTTACCCCTGCTTCAAGATGGGCGCCCTCAGGCTAGAGGTGCGCTTTTGCCTGGAAAAGACAAATTTCTCATCTCCTAAAATTTAGGGATTTTAACTTCCGTCGCGATTTGCCGGAGTTGTGGTTCTCGGAACGCCTCGCTGGATAGCTCGACGGATAGCCAGACTAATTCTGAAGAGATTGACTGGATGCTTGAACATTTTAACCAGAATCTTAACCTCCAATAAACTGGGCGCCCCTGAGCTATACTTGCGCTTTTGGGCTTTTCCTCTGAGAAATCTCCATGATTTGATATTTAAAAACTCTGTTTCGATCATTGAAATGACCGTGTGCAATGTGAAATGCCGTCGTGAGATGTTCCTCCATCGAGAAAAACTTCATTTTGAGTCTCTGCTTTAGGTTTCGTTCAATATAACTGACTTTGACTGACAAACTATTGACAAAAACTCCATGCTTGACATTGCCCAAAACTGTGTTTTACATCAAATTAGCAAGGTTTAGACTTTTGAATGCAAAATGCCTTGATGAAGCAAAAAATTTGGTTTGGGTACAACAAGCATATATTCAAGAATGCAACCTATTGTGAACTAGGAGAAGTGGCATGGTGGGTCCGCCCAAAGCCATATACCAACCTAAGAGGTTGTATACCACAACTCTCCCTGTTGGCGATTTGTACTTGCTTTCTCCAACCATGTCTCAACCTCGGCAAACACTTTGCCTTCTTGTGGGAACGGGCGGAGCTTCTGAGTAGTCTTGGCCCTTCAACCCCTCCATGGCCCATCCTTTCCTTTGGATTGGGTGGCTATAAGTGGAACCTGTACCACTCTCTCAAGCCCCTTCCCCCAAGCAGGGTTTCAAGTAGATTCAGACATTCAACTACATTACTATTCATTGACATTAATACGCAATCATAGCTATAAACATTATATATTTCTAATCACACATGAAGAGTAACATACATAAATACATAAATCCATGTCTAAGGTAACAGGTATTAATGCATATGAAAACATGTTGTTTAAGATAATTGTTAATCCATAACAGAACAGATTGATGCTTATGAAGGAAGTTAATCCTAAGGATGGTTTAAACAAAATAGATATACAAATCTAAGACTCTGAATTGAAGTGATGATTTCAGTCACTGTGAAATCCCTTAACGAATCTGCCCTTAAAAATGTTGATTTGACTCTCCGGAATTTTTGTCAAATACTTTGCAAACCAATATGTTCTTGCTGCTGATCGTTCGTTTTGTGCTTTTGATTGAATGTGATGATTGCATAAACTGTAATAACTTCAAAGAAAGTATGCAGTGACTGAAATTAAATGGAAATGCAATGCAGGAGACTTTTTCGACCTTTTCCGATATGATAGATGACTGAAGATAAATGCAAATGACAGCTACAGCAGTATGGTAATTAATGCAAACAGTTGGCATATAAACTTAAAGTCTCAAGTGACTGGTAATGGAGTGCAAGACTAAGCTACAGCTAACAGACATTTTACTAAACATTTATCATACTAAATACTCATACAATTGGGGGGCTACAGCACTTTATTGTTTCGTCAAACAAGTCAAATGCAACCCAAACTTCTTCAATACTGTATTGCCAATAAGTTTATTCAATCTGATTACAACACTTAAAGAAGTGACTGACTTCTTGCTACCAATATGGCCATACATTCCCAGAAATTCATTTTCAGTTTGCAAGATGACTTCACTACGTTTATACAATGCTACCCCCAAGTTTCAGACTATCCTGAGATTGAAGGAGCTCTTAACATGAACACTCACAGCAAGAAGGGGTTTATTCTAGACCAAAGACCCAAAAGATAATGCAAATGAGCGGCATAAAATAATACATTAACTTTAGCAGCAGTTTTAAGAGCCATTTCTGAGTTTTTTAATCATTGATAGCTATGCCCAGCAAACCCAGATTTCAAAGACAATCTAAGATATTACATTAAACTGAAGAAATGCTTATACAATCTCATACTACATAGGAAAAGCAAGAATCACCCGGACCTGTGTTGAATGAATGGCAACACACAGAAATAGAGGAGGAATTCGTTTAGAACTGCTAAGAACTATTTGCAGCGACTGATATCTTCAAGAGATACTCAATACTTTTGATGGATGATATTCCCAGCATAGTTATCTCTTCATGTCACCTCCCAGGAGGTCTATCAACAGCCCCGACTCAGATTGGAAGCCAAGAATGAAGCGCCTTTCTCTTTCACAACACGTCTTCACTCACAAATCGTGTGTTTCCATTTTTCTGCCCTTTTACTGTTAGAAACGACCCAGCTGTGATGTTTAATGTCTGCAATAAGTGCGCCTAGGGTTTCTTTATGAAGAAACGCCTCCCATGAGTAAAAACGAGCTCCAAAACTCGCCTCCAAGATGAAACAAAACCTCTGAAATCAAAACCCACAAAAAATATGTTTACAGCTTGCTATTCTTGCCAAGACCTTCGATTTCATAGCTAGGAGTGATCTCTCACACTCGAAACCATGGTTGGAGAGTTCGACCAGTTTCATTCCCGTGAAAATTATGCATTCCCAAAAAGTGAGTTCAAAAATGTGCGCTTCTTTCTTTTGTATCTTTCCATTCAATAATAAAGTGACATTTTATAAAATAATGTCTTTGCTCTTTTTTTAATATTTCTATAGTCACTTTATGATTTCTCATATCAAAATAAAATGACTTTCTATATAGTCCACTTTTGAAATAATGCCTTTAGTCATTTTTATAACACCAAATAAGTGACTTTATAACGTTTCACTTGATTTAATTAAATTAATCGATTAAAGTCATCCTTTAGAACTTAAATTAATTTTTGGGACAACTTAATCAATTAAATTAACTTAAGTCACTTAACCATAATTTTGGGGACATTACAGTCCTCCCTTCCCGAAGATTGTTTGTCCTCAAGTAATCCACAACAGCAGACCAGCCCCACTGCCATAGCATCTGATATCTGAGTGACAACCCATCTATGCCTGTCCACCAACCACCTGGATCCCAGTTGATCCTGGAAAGAACTCTACCCAACAACCTATGTATATAGCTGTAGCTCCTAACATGGTCAAGCCCTATCATTCTGTGAAGCCAACTATCTAGCAAGTAAGCTCTTGGATCCAAAATCTGAAATTCACCTCTATATAAATTGTGCAAAGGGATCTCCATCTGCTGATCGGTGAACTCTGCCATCCTCGAATTGCGGTAATGAACCTCATGCAAACACACAATCCATAAACAAACTGGAAGTGCATCAATCTCAACACCAACTGACTTCCGCTACACCACTCTGATAACCCCAAGAGTCCGATCGAACCGAGTTTCAACCTCCTATTGCTAGAAACATCCAACTGGAGAAATCAAAGTGAGAGTCCTATCAAACTTGGACTCATCATCTAAATTCTGAAGCATGCCATACCAGAGTGAATCCGCATGTCCCTTATTCAACCCATGTCTCTGTGTCATCAATGTCATCATCAAATTTGGTGCATGTGGTCTAAAGGAAGACTGGTGAGCACACCTCATAATACCATCGTAGTGAAACCCCCCTGCTTGTGCTAATGGAATACTAGAGTAGTCATGCGTACTCCCTCCTACACCGCCACCATCAGAAGATGACTCACAACTCAAAACAGGATGACTTGGTCTTGCAGCGACATCATCATTACCCTTTGCAATCTTGACCACGAGATTTCTATCTACTGCATAGAAAGAGTTTCCTAATTTTCTTTCAAGAGTGAGAAGAGTACCATCAAGAATGCCATAGTCCTCACAAACTGCAGTCCTACAAATCTCTTGAAAAGAAGATGGAACAACGCTAAGATCCGGTGCGCAAGACGCAGAGGGAATCATCTTCTCCCGATAAGGTTGTCTAATGACACTCTCTATAGTACCAATCCAAAGCCTTGTGCCCAAATCTTTGATGACGTTTGATCCTGTATTAAAACCTGATGTGTTTATGTCATCAACAATCCATTCCACACTAAGTGGTCTCCTGTAGATGTGGAAGATGCCCAACGTTGGTGCATAGAAGCACATGCCAACCCTCGACAAGCTGCTGGTAAATAACAGAACAACACCATGCAACTTGTGAATCATGTCTATGATAGAACAAAGAGTATCACTACTGTCAAAGGATAATACGAACTCGTCATCAATCTGTCCACCAACACCCAAGTAGCAATCCCAGCTTCTTTTATCCATCCCAACTGCTACCGCCCTCAAGAACCAAACTGACACCTTTACGATCGGCAATATGAAACAAACATCTATCACCAAGGTGAGAATTCTAACCCAATGAACTAGGGCTGAAAACTCCTTGTTAAGGTAAGTAGAACAGTCCTCTATCCTTGTGATGTAACTCAAAACCCAATGGTACAAACATGAAGTACTATTGTCTTCTACATGCTCCATGATGTTTGGAAAGCGAACAAGGGTGTCAACTCTGAAAATTTGTTCGCCAAACCAATTTTGAATCAACCTCTCACCCCTGGTAACTGTCCCTGGACTCCAAGTCCTATGATCACCATCAATCATACTCACCCAATTCCTCTTGACTGATACAATAACTGATGATAGTTTTGACAAATCTGAGAATTAAGTCTATAACCATCTCGGAATTGCCATGGCTGCCATAATTGGGTGATCCCTTATCAACACTCAACCTCCAAGTGTTAGGGTGACAATCCAATGCACACAAATCCATGCAACCAGCTGTACCCTTCCACACCAAGTTTGATAAATCTGTATACAACAATATAGAACAACCACAATTCATCCAAGAGTAATATAAGACCCCTTGTACCAAATCTGAAAATCCTCTTAGTTGCTGCAAGTTGATGAAGTTATACCAACTTAGCAATTTAGGCATATGATACTCACAAACATTGAATACAAAGGAATGATGAACAGCAGGTTTAAGATTAAGAACCCTCAAGGTTTTGATTGATAGTCCTCTCAAGGAAGTGTCATTCAAGATGACCCAAGATAGTATCCTCATAAAGCACAAATTATCAAATCCTTTTTGAAAAGTCAATCTTTTTGTGTACCTTGGATCCATCCACACTAACACATTCTTGTCTATGATATCATGAGGGTCAACATGAATAACCTCCTTAACACAATCACCCACTTGAGACTTATCTATCTCCTTGTGAATATCAAACCCATGCATAGACAATAGATTGCTGTTAACACTCCTAAAATTCACATATCCTTCATCATTTTCAGTGATATCTTCATAAGTTTCATGCATTCTTACTTCCCATCCCGAATGCTCATCATTACTTGTTGATCCCTGAACTGTAGCCTGCTGAAGGCTGCCTTCAACACTTGTTATATCTGTTATCCCGTGGCTGCAACATGTACCTGTGTGTGGAGATTGATCCTCAAAATCCAAGAATTCAAATTTTTGATATGGGTTCCAAACTCTACCTTCATCCCGAACCTCTCCAATAGGCAAAGTGTTGAAGACATTATGCATTATTCCATTACTGATGCATTCTTCTACAAGTATCCAAGGGTAGCTTGGCTCCAAATTGCAATCCATGTGAAACTCATTAAGTTCCTCAGCCTCTTTTTCCTTATCTTCAACCAACTTGATAACATGATCCCTATCCGCAAATACTTGTGAGTAATTTGACTTCATTATTCTCAAGGTTTCTTTGATTACTTGTAAATCTGCAAGAGAAGATCCCCTTTCAATGCCTTTTTGTCTCTTTTCAATCTGTACCTTCCAAAAGAAATCTTCAACGAATTTGTGTGAGTTGTCAAAATGAATTAGAGCTGCCACAACCTTATCTTCCGTGACTATCAATTGATTCTTCCAATCATATGACTCCTTAAGCCTTTGATAAAGATTAGCCTCACACCATAAACTTTCAGACCTGTCTTCAAGAACGTGACTCTTAAATTTAGTCACCTCAATGACATTTCCCTTGCATGTTCTAGGTTTTGTGGTAAGGACAGCGTTGTGTTCGAAAGAGAGATCATCATACGCTTTCTCTCCACCACATTTTTGTGATGAAATGCCTAGATCCCATGAACTTATGAGCTGATGGTTCGGATATGCACAAGTAAACTCATTGTGTTTCCCATGAATTGCTGTTTTAAAATCAAACTGATATACATTGAACCTTGGGAATTTCTTCCCAACATCTAAACTATCCTCATAGGCGTGATGTAAACAGTCTTCACTATATGCTGATTTGAGAACTTCAACATACTCAACTTCTGTCTGCTCTTTTTTTGAAAAGGCATTAGCAACCCCAATCAATTTATCATTTGCATACCTTCCCTTTGAAACATTCTTTTCATGATTTGAGAGGTCACAAGGATGGTCCATGTGAAGTGCCTTTCCGGAAAGTGTGGAGATTTTATGTTTGTTTGATTTGAAGGGAGTTCGTTTTGATGTTTCTTTAATTCTCTGTAATTGTTGTTTTGCTTGAGTAGCCATCAACTTCGCTTCCTTTGCCCTCATTAACCATTCATCACACATTTCCTGGTTCCCCACTACAACTGGTGTGCTTGTCGGTAATGTAATTAAGTCCTTTCCTTCCTCATGAATACTAGGCTCAAGCATAGATATTGCATTGTTGTTAGTAGACAACCCAAGACCAGAAATTTCTTCCTTTTTCACTTTTCTGACATAATTATATAGTTTTGTCTTACTTGGATTTCCTTCCTCAAGTATTTCCAAAAACTCATCAAAGGGAACTCGATTTTTGAAATCATTTGGTAATCCCTGGTACTCAGCAACAATTTTATTGGCTTCTATTTTCATTACCACCTGCTCATCCTCTTCCTTTTGAAGGAGTTTTTGAAGGGTGCTTATCATCACATTTTGATTTTCTCTAAGAGTGACAAATCTGTCCATCTGAATCATCGTTAGATAGCTGAAATTTTTTGAGTCACAAACCCAAACAGGCTGGCAGGACGCTAGCTCTGATACCACTGTGAAATCCCTTAACGAATCTGCCCTTAAAAATGTTGATTTGACTCTCCGGAATTTTTGTCAAATACTTTGCAAACCAATATGTTCTTGCTGCTGATCGTTCGTTTTGTGCTTTTGATTGAATGTGATGATTGCATAAACTGTACTAACTTCAAAGAAAGTATGCAGTGACTGAAATTAAATGGAAATGCAATGCAGGAGACTTTTTCGACCTTTTCCGATATGATAGATGACTGAAGATAAATGCAAATGACAGCTACAGCAGTATGGTAATTAATGCAAACAGTTGGCATATAAACTTAAAGTCTCAAGTGACTGGTAATGGAGTGCAAGACTAAGCTACAGCTAACAGACATTTTACTAAACATTTATCATACTAAATATTCATACAATTGGGGGGCTACAGCACTTTATCATTTCGTCAAACAAGTCAAATGCAACCCAAACTTCTTCAATACTGTATTGCCAATAAGTTTATTCAATCTGATTACAACACTTAAAGAAGTGACTAACTTCTTGCTACCAATATGGCCATACATTCCCAGAAATTCATTTTCAGTTTGCAAGATGACTTCACTACATTTATACAATGCTACCCCCGAGTTTCAGACTATCCTGAGATTGAAGGAGCTCTTAACATGAACACTCACAGCAAGAAGGGGTTTATTCTAGACCAAAGACCCAAAAGATAATGCAAATGAGCGGCATAAAATAATACATTAACTTTAGCAGCAGTTTTAAGAGCCATTTCTGAGTTTTTTAATCATTGATAGCTATGCCCAGCAAACCCAGATTTCAAAGACAATCTAAGATATTACATTAAACTGAAGAAATGCTTATACAATCTCATACTACATAGGAAAAGCAAGAATCACCCAGACCTGTGTTGAATGAATGGCAACACACAGAAATAGAGGAGGAATTCGTTTAGAACTGCTAAGAACTATTTGCAGCGACTGATATCTTCAAGAGATACTCAATACTTTTGATGGATGATATTCCCAGCATAGTTATCTCTTCATGTCACCTCCCAGGAGGTCTATCAACAGCCCCGACTCAGATTGGAAGCCAAGAATGAAGCGCCTTTCTCTTTCACAACACGTCTTCACTCACAAATTGTGTGTTTCCATTTTTCTGCCCTTTTACTGTTAGAAACGACCCAGCTGTGATGTTTAATGTCTGCAATAAGTGCGCCTAGGGTTTCTTCATGAAGAAACGCCTCCCATGAGTAAAAACGAGCTCCAAAACTCGCCTCCAAGATGAAACAAAACCTCTGAAATCAAAACCCACGAAAAATATGTTTACAGCTTGTTATTCTTGCGGAGACCTTCAATTTCATAGCTAGGAGTGATCTCTCACACTCGAAACCATGGTTGGAGAGTTCGACCAGTTTCATTCCCATGAAAATTATGCATTCCCAAAAAGTGAGTTCAAAAATGTGCGCTTCTTTCTTTTGTATCTTTCCATTCAATAATAAAGTGACATTTTATAAAATAATGTCTTCGCTGTTTTTTTAATATTTCTATAGTCACTTTATGATTTCTCATATCAAAATAAAATGACTTTCTATATAGTCCACTTTTGAAATAATGCCTTTAGTCATTTCTATAACACCAAATAAGTGACTTTATAACATTTCACTTGATTTAATTAAATTAATCGATTAAAGTCATCCTTTAGAACTTAAATTAATTTTTGGGACAACTTAATCAATTAAATTAACTTAAGTCACTTAACCATAATTTTGGGGACATTACAGTCACTGTTATGAGGAAGACATCAATGCAAATAAATTAAATCGCTGCAAACATGATTAATGGATTAATGCAAATATATCAGTTTTGCCGCTGGGACAATTCATTAGACAAGGCATAAATAGATAAACATAACAGATCAATATATATTCAGTGGCAGAGATACACCTGATATGAACATTGCGATCTCAGGATCTCTTTCGCTGATTTCCTTCTTGCTTCCTTGTTTTCTTCCGATCTGAATATATACTCCTAAATAAATCTCCTCTCTATGATTCTCTCTTCTTCTCCTCATTGCATACCTTTCTAGCAATCCCTTTGTATTTCTTAAGCTGCTCCATATATCTCTATTCCCCCCCTCTATTCATAATCATCTTATATTCTTTATTTCCCATGAAGTGATGTATCTCTAAGAGACACAACCTCTATAAAATCATGACTATTTATTTAGCAAACCCCTTTATCTCAATTGCTGCTCTAAACTAATCCATGTCCTTTTATACACCTGATCGCTGCCCTTTTATGCACAACTATATTTGCTGCTCTTCCCTATGTATATCCCCTTGTTCTTGTATTCCTTCCTTTTATACCACTCAAGGTCCTTTGAAAGGATACATCATTTTGTTACAAATGCAACCCTCCATACTTTACAAATCGTACCTCTTACCATATACAAATCGCTTCATTAAGTGCTTCCAAGTGAGGCTTAAAACAGATCGCACACCTTTACTAATGAAACATATTTAAATAAGACTTTTGCTTTATTTATGAAACGTTGGCACTTCTTTGTCTTATTCATAGCTCTTTGTAACTTTGTCTTATTCACTAGTCATCATCCACCTTTTATCCTATTTCTCCCCTTAAATCTAAATTGCTGTTTGTAATATAGTGATCGCCCCTTATTATCGTGGTTGTTTGTAAAAGTATCATCGCTGTTGTTCTTAGTGGTAATTAATATGTTCATTACTGATTTAATATTCCTTCTTATTAAGAACCGATACCTTTAGATTCCTATTGGTGCCTTTAGATATTTGGATAATATTAGTTTCTTGTGAGCATTTATTTTTATTATTATGATATTTACCATTAATAATATTAACTCTTCCATTTATTATGATAATTATATTATAATTATATTTTGTGAATATTAATTGTTCTATTATGAATTTGTATTTATCTATGATAATTATAATTATAATAATATTTGCTAATATTTATTTTGTTAATATTTGTAAATACGTTTAATTCGTCACTTATTTTATTTATTTGCATCTCAACACTTAGTTATCTTAATGTTCTATTTCGGGGACATGACATTAGCCTACTCTCTGGTTCCCATAGGTTAATGGGATGTTCAGGGGACTCTTTGGAGGGTATTCAAGCTCTTCAATAGGCTTGCGTATCATTCTTGCACATTTAGCTCAGTTCCAGTTGGTTGGCAGGCCTTTTGAAGGCAGTTCAAGACTCATCGTTCATACTTCCTATTTATAGCAAGTTATACCAGGTTCAGTGGTTTCACATCTGCAGAGAGGTTTTGTGTCGAAGGCACTCTTAGGGGATTATTGTCAATTTTGGTCGAGAGTAGGCACTTTAATTAAATTACTAAAATTGAATTACTTTAATAATGTTATATTATTAAAGTGGCTTTGTAATTTAATGTTGTAAAGTAACTTTAATAAAGTACTTTATATTATGGCGTTATAAGGAGATAAAGTAACTTTAATTTTAAAAGATCATATTTTAAGTCACTTTATGATTTTAATTTAAAAGGCACATCTTTCGAAAAAGAAAATATTAAATTTAATGTGCAAAAGGCCAAAAGGGCGTTGGTTTTTTAGAAGGCATTATTTGATATTTCATTTAAAAGTGAAATGCCAAGATTAGGGCGTAGGTTTTGGAGAAGGATAAAAGCAAAAGAAGAAGATCATTTTCATTATCCAGTTTCTTATTTGCAAAAAGAAGAGAGCTGAGTAACAAAGTTTGCAGGCATGGAGTTCCAAGCTATTATGAGGATGAAAACCCTTGAATAGGACAATGTCTACAGGTGTGGAAGATCACCCAAGGACATTCTGAGAGATAATCTCATATAGAGATTATTATAGATCTTCATCAGTTTACTGGAGATCATCATTCAAGGGTTTACAAAGTTTCAGGGTTCAGTTTGTGAATCAGTTTGAAGGCACATTCAGGGTGGAATCATACAAGTTTTTGGAGATTGCTGATGTTCATAGTTGCTGATCAAACACTTTCAGATCTGCATATTATGTAATCTGGGTATGATTTTAATGCAACTCCTTAAGCCATAATCAAATCTGAGTAATTTATGCATGCATTTGTATAAAAATGGTTAATTTGCAAATATCTATGTTTTTGTATTCCTGGTAAAAACCCCAAATCAGAGGGGGTTATTTCATATGCACAACATCATTAGTTTTCTTACAAGCAATAAAATAAGCCATTTTAGAAAATTTGTCAACTACGAAAAAAGAATCAACTCCTCTAAGTTCTTGCTAATCCCAACATAAAATCCATGTTAACATTATCCTATGGTCTCTTAAGTAGATAGTAACAAATATAAACCAATATTTTGTCCTCTAATCTTTCAAATCTAACAAATTCTATAATTCTACACAAATATTTTGACATATACATATAATTCAGGCCAATAGTAATTTTTACTTACCAAGGCATGTGTGTTATCCACAACAAAGTGATCAAGTACGAGTGCACAACTTAACTTGACAGCAAATTGTCATCCCAATTCAGAAAAGGATCTTTCTCAAGAGGTTTATCATGTCTCTTTATTTTAAACAAAGAGGGGCATCAGACTCTTATCTGAAGCAAACAAATTATAAAAGAGGATCATAGGTTGGCCTTAACAACATTCTCCTTGTTTCTTGTTACTCCTAGTTCTTTCTCAAGAGGTTTCCCATGTGTCTTTATTTTGAACAGCAGAGGAGCGTGAGACTCTTGTCTGCAGCAAACAAATCATAAAAGAGGATGACTTGGTAAGCATTTCTCTGGTTAAAAGTTGTTGATTCTATGTATTTGAGGCCTGGTTGAGGTCTGAGAATGAAGTTTTGTGGTTGGGGAAAAGATTAAATGGTAGATGCTTTGAGAAAGTGGCCTAATTGGCTTAAGGGGGCAGCGTAGCAGCAGTGATTTGGGGTTGATGGTCCAAAGTGACCTAATGAATTTTTAAGATATGTTATGTGAGAGGATAATGGGTGTTTGAAACACCTTTTGGTTTTTGGGTTGGAGGCCTAACAAGAAAGTTGTGAAGAGAAAACAGGGTATGCTGACCTACTAGAAGAATATGAAGGAATGAAGGAATAAGGACAAGATAGGATTTTAAGGATTGGAAAATGTCATGTCCCCATTTTTTGGCGAGCATCAGTGATCGTGAGATTGGCCTATCATGAGACCCTCGTAGGCTGACAGAGTGGTTAGAGGGTCGTTTCGGAGCTTGGCTCAGCGTCAGATTGGCAGTTTTGATCAATTGGCTTTCGTTCGGGCTCATTCGGAGACTTTTTGCAGAATTGCTATTTTTAGCAGTTCCTGGCAGGCAGTGTGGGACCCCTGCTATTTTTAGCAGTATGAGATTGGCAGCGTTCGGAATCACTTCAGAGTTCGTCAGCTTCAGACGGATCAGTCATCGGACGAATAACGAGGGAGATATTAATATTTAATTATATTAATTAAATATTAATTATTTGATGAATATAATATAAAGTTATAATATTTTAATTATAACTTAAGTGATTCCTTTTGAGGGGGCGCCCAACATTAAAAGGGGCCAGTTGACGATTAATTTAATATTAAAATATTTGACGGAGACTATTGAAAAATTAAAAGAGTTAAAATGTCAAATATTTAATATTTCCCTATCTTTAAGGAAATCGCACTTTTGAGGAATAAAGAGATTTTGCCTTGGGAATTGAGCATTATGCATATTTTGACTTGTTGAAAATTGATCAGTTTGTTTGAGGACGGAGACCTTAGGGTTTCATCTCGAAATTCCTTGGAGAACGAGCCATCTCCATCAAATCAGTTCAGAGGGTGTGAGATATCACCCGATTTACTGCCAGTTGTGAGATTTCTTCATCCAGAAGAAATTACAGAGCTTCATAGACGTCTATTTCATCTGGGGTTCAGAGAGATATTCATTCCGGAGGGTTTGCTTGATTGAGGCGCCATTTCAATGATATTCTGGAGAGTTCAAAAGAAGCCGTACAAATTATTGTTTGCTGCTGTCAGCCGTACTAGGTACAGCAGGGCCGTACTTTCCACTTAAGTTGCAGCTTCACATTGAAACACATTTATCTTCAGAGTATTTTCTCAGTGTTAGCAACCAGAGAGTATGTATTCAACAAGACGCCATATACAGAGACTTGGATAGTGAATTTGGAGGAGGCCGTACAAATCTGATTTGCTGCAAACAGCAGGCCGTACCATACTGTACCTGGGCCGTACTGCCTCAGAAAGGCGTGTCTGGTTCTTGAAGAAAACGCCTGTCACCTTGGTCGCCAATCTTCACCTGTATTGGGCGCTTGGATACTGAGAGCCATTTGAGATGGTTGCAGAGAGGAGAAAGCATTTATTGCAGCAGCCGTACCTTCTGTATCAGATTACCAGCAAGCTGATTTTACCAGGTTTTTACCAATAAAATTGTTGCTCTTTACTTGCATGCTTCAAAATATTATCTGTATTGATGCCAGTTGATGAAATAAAGAAACGCCTTTCATCTAGCTTGTATTTTCTATACTTATTGAAGATCTATCATTTTTATATAATTTATTATTATTTTCAAGAAGAGCCGTACCATTTCATTTATTGCATTGAAAACACAAAATTGGCAAAAAAAACCAAAAACCATTAGAAAAACTTAAAACTCAGCCAGAAGCAGTGTCAGGGGGAAACTAGGGTTTCTACAGTGGTATCAGAGCTAAATCCTGCCATCCTGAGGGTTTAGCCGTCTTCTGCAGCCGGAACAGTTAGGGTTTTATCAGGTATTATTCATTTAGGCGAGCTTTGGTTATCAAGCAACAGGGTTCGTTTTGGCAGCCGGGAAACATGGCTGACAGAACTGATAGGTATTACAGGACTGATAGAACAGTAAATCTTAGAACAGAGATTCCTCAGAATAACAGAGGTCAGAACCGTGCAGAGGTCTTGCATGCACTCAGAGAACTCAGTGCAGGTCAACGGCGGTCAAATGGTGTATTACAGCAGGTGGCAGTTGCACTTTGGAGACTGGATACCCCAAGGAGATCGTCACCACATCGTGACGATGACAGGAGTGTTACAGGTTCACGAAGAGCTCCTAGGACTATGTCACGGACAGCTGATAGGCCTACTAGGCCCACTTTCACGAGACAGGAGCCCGATGAGGCCATAGCAGGTGAGAGGCATGAGGGTTTGTTCGTTGGTACTTTTAGGACAGCGAACGATGAATGGCAGTTAGAATCACCGGAGACCAGTGAAAGGATCTCTATTGACAGAACACCACAAAACACAGAAAGCGAAGTGATTGGCATGTTCCAGGAATATAGCATTCTACCTCAGAAGATTAAAGAAAAACTTCCTTTCATGAGTTACGTGGATGTGCACCCAAGTCTTGGCCATAAGACGGAGTTTGAAAAACAGAGATATCTCACTACAGCTCGTGAGTTGTTTACACCTGGAAAGGACAGAGAATCTACACATAAGGATAATACCACTTTTCGTCAGAATGATTTGATATCTTCAGTTTCCTATCAAGAGGGCAGAAATTTATATGATGAATTTGATAGAAGTGCTGATTTGGTTCGTGAACACACTAGCACGGCTATGAGTAATGATCTACCTACATCGTCTTTGCAGGAGGAGACTCAAGAAGTTTCTACGATGGAGGCTACTTCTGATTTTTATGACAGCGTTGGCGAAACTTCGCGTGAGCATGACACAACAGAGGTTTCTGAGTTGCAAAATAACCCTATTGAGTTGTCATGTGAAGAGACTCAAGAGTTGGGTATTACAGATGCAATAGGTGTTGAGAATTTATATCATGGTGAGTCTGATTTTCTGGATCAGACCTTTGAAAATCAGCTAGAGGATTCATATGATGATATGGAATCCCGGGATCATGCGTTGGATGAGCATGCAGTTACTTGTGGAGTAGAAGCGTGTGAAGATACTGTCATACCAGCAACTTCTACCATACCAGTTGAGCCATCCTTTGAGGTACCGAGCAGCAGTACCTTAAGTGTTGAGGTGTGCGTTGATGAAAGCACACATGATGCTGCTTATCATGAGGTGAGCGATGACGGATCAGCGTCGTATCATAGTGCATATGGTGAACAGGATATCTTGTATGGGGGTCGTAAGCTTCAGAATCCTCATCATTTGGTTGGGCAACTACATGTGGATGACACTATGATTGCTACCGCCCTTGAGCATTTTGACGTTGCTCGTCAGATGTTGACTACCTATGGTTGGAGTCCTCCTTTGACAGATGAGCACAGTGATAGTGGTTTTTCCCTTGCAGTGATACATGCACTCCGAGAAGCAATTGGAACGATGAAACAAAACTATCTAAAACTACTAGCAGACAGGGATTTCCTTCTCGAGTGGGATTGCATTTGTTATGATGCATGGAAGGGAAAGGAGGAGCGGATCGATGAGCTCACTCATGAGCTTGAGGTGACTAGGGACTCATTGCAGAGCATCCAGTTGGCTCTTCGAGAGTCACAGTTACAGATTGAGAGGTTTACCGTGGCGTTGAGTTTAGCCCAATCTTCACCACCTTTGGATATAGTTCAGTTTTCCACGCGTTGGTGAGGAGTATACACCCATGGTTCATAGCAGTGAGGGAGATGTTGAGGATGTGGTTACATCCATCACAGTCACAGGTGCAGTTGATACAGATAGGATGAGTACACCAGAGGAGAGTTGCAGTGAGCCACGCGTTGCACCAGGTCCTCTCGACATTAGTTCTGTGATAGGTGATGCAGGACAGTTCAGTGATAGTTCCTGTGACTTGGTTGTTGATACACTGGAGAGTTGTGTGACAACCCTCGATACTTGTCCATCTTCACAGCAGATATTCAGAGTCTCATCCAGTTGGGAGATTGGTACTTGTGATGATTTGTTTCCCTCTCCTGGAAGCAAATCAGTCTTTTCATCGGATGCAGTTGACTATGATCGGCAGCTGGTTGAGCCTAGTCAGGAGTACAATTCATTTTATTATTCCAGCGATTCAGAGATGGATGATTCAGATCAGTGTGGAGTGATTGTGCAGTTTGTGAATAATCCATTGTTTGAATTTGATGGTGGTTTGATCTATGATAACCCACTCTTCGAGTTGGACGCTGATCGTACTTTTGATGTTAGTTCTGAGTTGGGTGATGATCGTAGTGTGTGGGATTGTTCCAGTGCATCGCAATTCCAAACCAGACTCACAGAGGAGTTCAATGAGGTGTACACGGTGAGGAGTGCTTACGGTTTTTCCTTTGATCCACCTGTACAGGATTCGTATTCAATGCACCATACTTGTACACAGGGTGATTCTCTTGGAGCAGTCGAGGGGAGTAATTCATTACTGTGTGCAGAGTTACCATCTTCACAAGATGGGATTGGCGGATGCAGGTACTTGACTTGGCAGTTTGCGGGGTATTACTTGCAGGGGCAGCAGTCAGTCATCTATCATGCCGATATGTATTTGACAGGGCTTAATACTTCTATGTCGCATAATTTGCGTAAGGGTACATGGTTACAGGGCGACTATGGTGTTAGTTGGCATGATGGTTTGGACAGTTATCACATCCATGAGTATTTAGCAGAAGACAGGGAGAGATTCAGGACAGTAGATGCTTCTAGGAGATTTTATCTCTGCATGACGGATGGATGTAGATTCATATTGTATTGGGATCCCGGTGGCGACAGCTTTGGCATCGAGTATGGGATGGGTCCCAATGGGTCACTTCACTATTCTCAGCATGGTGAAGTTGGAGGCAGTAGAGCGCAGTGGCAGCCTGAGGAGGACCGTCACGACAGACTTTTATGCTGGGTTTGGGATCCAGGTATTGATTGCGCAGTTGAGTTTTTGATGATGCTATAGGAGACAGTTCGTGATGTGTGGGACATTTCACAGTTTTCTTTTTGGGCTTCCGAGGATTGGAGTTTGTTTGCAGTGGAGATTGCTTGGGGTCAAGCAATTTTAGGGAGGGCGGACTGTCATGTCCCCATTTTTGGCGAGCATCATGTCGTGAGATTGGCCTATCATGAGACCCTCAGAGGCTGACAGAGTGGTTAGAGGGTCGTTTGAGCTTGGCTGATTGGGTTTTGATCAATTGGCTCTCGGCTCATTCGAGACTTTTGCAATTGCTATTTTTAGCGCCTCGTGCAGGGACCCCTATTTTAGCAGTATGAGATTGGCAGCGTTCGGAATCACTTCAGAGTTCGTCAGCTTCAGACGGATCAGTCATCGGACGAATAACGAGGGAGATATTAATATTTAATTATATTAATTAAATATTAATTATTTGATGAATATAATATAAAGTTATAATATTTTAATTATAACTTAAGTGATTCCTTTTGAGGGGGCGCCCAACATTAAAAGGGGCCAGTTGACGATTAATTTAATATTAAAATATTTGACGGAGACTATTGAAAAATTAAAAGAGTTAAAATGTCAAATATTTAATATTTCCCTATCTTTAAGGAAATCGCACTTTTGAAGAATAAAGAGGTTTTGCCTTGGGAATTGAGCATTATGCATATTTTGACTTGTTGAAAATTGATCAGTTTTGTTTGAGGACGGAGACCTTAGGGTTTCATCTCGAAATTCCTTGGAGAACGAGCCATCTCCATCAAATCAGTTCAGAGGGTGTGAGATATCACCCGATTTACTGCCAGTTGTGAGATTTCTTCATCCAGAAGAAATTACAGAGCTTCATAGACGTCTATTTCATCTGGGGTTCAGAGAGATATTCATTCCGGAGGGTTTGCTTGATTGAGGCGCCATTTCAATGATATTCTGGAGAGTTCAAAAGAAGCCGTACAAATTATTGTTTGCTGCTGTCAGCCGTACTAGGTACAGCAGGGCCGTACTTTCCACTTAAGTTGCAGCTTCACATTGAAACACATTTATCTTCAGAGTATTTTCTCAGTGTTAGCAACCAGAGAGTATGTATTCAACAAGACGCCATATACAGAGACTTGGATAGTGAATTTGGAGGAGGCCGTACAAATCTGATTTGCTGCAAACAGCAGGCCGTACCATACTGTACCTGGGCCGTACTGCCTCAGAAAGGCGTGTCTGGTTCTTGAAGAAAACGCTTGTCACCTTGGTCGCCAATCTTCACCTGTATTGGGCGCTTGGATACTGAGAGCCATTTGAGATGGTTGCAGAGAGGAGAAAGCATTTATTGCAGCAGCCGTACCTTCTGTATCAGATTACCAGCAAGCTGATTTTACCAGGTTTTTACCAATAAAATTGTTGCTCTTTACTTGCATGCTTCAAAATATTATTTGTATTGATGCCAGTTGATGGAATAAAGAAACGCCTTTCATCTAGCTTGTATTTTCTATACTTATTGAAGATCTATCATTTTTATATAATTTATTATTATTTTCAAGAAGAGCCGTACCATTTCATTTATTGCATTGAAAACACAAAATTGGCAAAAAAAACCAAAAACCATTAGAAAAACTTAAAACTCAGCCAGAAGCAGTGTCAGGGGGAAACTAGGGTTTCTACAGAAAATTGTTTGAAAAGGTTTGAATTGTGATTATTTGCAGTTTGCCTCCTTACTCTGCATCAATTGGTATCAGAGCATAGGTGTTAGATCTTTTGAAGGTGAAAAGTTGAATATTGAAGAAGAGAAAGGTTGAAAGTTGAAGAATTAAGATGCCTCCTAAAGGAAGTGGAGCCCTTGGTAGAGAAATAAGATTGTTAAAGGAATCACAAGAAGCATTGTTAGCTAGATTTGTAGCATGGGAGACAAAGCAAAGAAGAGGAAAGGCCACTTGGAGGAAAGTGACCGAGAGGAAGAGGAAGAGGGTGAGGATGAAAACCCTCCAAGTGGAAGAGTCCAAGGTGATGATTTGGATCCTGATGAGAGAAAAATGGTGAAAATGCTCAAAGCTATTAGAGGAGATGCTTTAGGTGAAAAAATAGATGTGCCAATGTATAATGGAAAGTTGGATGCTGAAGAGGTATTAGATTGGATAGAAGCACTGGACAACTGCTTTGAGTACAAGGAGGTTGCTGAAGAACAAAAAGTAAAGTTTGCTAAGACCAAGTTGAAAGGTCCTGCTTTGACATGGTGGAATTATGTGCAAGAGGAAAGAGCGAAGAAGGGGAAAACAAAAATCAGTTCATGGGATAGGATGGTGTCAAAGATCAAGAGCCAATTCTTGCTAGGTGATCATGCAATACAAACATTCAAGAAATTGCAAAGTTTAAAATAGAAGGATAAGATGTCATGGCATATACAGAAGAATTTCACAAGTTGAGTATTAGGGCTGGTCATGTTGAAGATGAAAATGAAAAGATAGCAAGGTATATGTGTGGGTTGAGATTTCAACTTCAAGATGAATTGAGTTTGACTACGCCTAGGACAGTTGAGGAATGTTTTCAGTTGGCTGCTAGGGTAGAAGAGAAACTAAAAAGAAGGAAAGAAAGACAAGGAAGAGGTAGAGGCAGCACTAGTAGAGGAAGAGGTACAAGGCAGACCTATGAAGACCAAGAGGATGCAAGGAAAACTAAAGACCAAGTTGCTGATCAAAGGGGTGGATTTAGAGGTTCTAGAGGAAGATTTGGTGGAGGTAGAGGTTCAAGCTCATTTTCAAGAAGGTGTTACCATTGTAATCAGTTTGGCCATCAAGCATGGAAGTGTCCAGATAAACAAGGTTCTACATCAAGTGGTGATGATAAGAGAGTCCAATTGGTGCAAGAAGAAGACTGTGAGAGTGTTCATTCTCCTCATCAACTTGCTGCTCCAGAAGTTGGGGAACTCTTGATGGTGAGAAGAACCCTACTGAAAGCATCCAAGGAGAAGGAGATGACACAAAGGAGAACACTTTTCAAGACCACCTACAAATGCAAAGGAAAGGTATGTAAAGTTGTCATAGATTCAAGGAGTACTGATACCATGGTGTCAATAGAAATGGTTGATAAATTGAAATTGGAGAAGGTATTTCATGAAACACCTTATGAAGTGTCTTGGGTGAATAACAATCAATCTATTTTGGTTAATGAACAAGCTTGGGTTGAGTTTAATATTGGTGGATACAAGGATAGGATACTTTGTGATGTGTTGTCTATGGATTGTTGTCATTTATAGCTTGGAAGACCATGGCAGTTTGATAGGCATGCAATTTATGATGGAAGAGACAATACTTATCAAATTGACAAAGATGGAAACACTTTCACTTTAACACCATTGCAGGAGGATGATAAAGGATAGGGTAAGGCAGCAAAGGTGATTATGATAGGTAAGAAGGAGTTTGTGAAGCTTGAGGAAGACAAACATCAAGGGATTGCAGCCATCATTAACAATGAAGATGCCAGGACAGTAAGTTTGAAGAATGATGCAATGTTAGAAGGAAAAGGTGATGAGTTGGTTTCAAAACCTGATAAAGAGAAGGTCAAGGATGAATTGATTGTGGGAGTGCAAGATGGTTTAGAAAAGCATGTTGAGATTATGATAGAGACAGTGCTTTGTTCAATGATTGTAAAAGAGGCTAGTGGACAATCAAATTATGTCACTACAAAGGTTTGTAAACATGATAGTACAGAGATACTAGAGACAGAAAAACTGAGAGAAGAGATGAAGGAAAAAGGTGAAGTGAGTAAAGGTGAGTGGCAAGGACAGATAAGTGAGTTTGAGTATGCATCAAAAGTTAAGAAGAGGACAGTCCAAGACAAAGATGGAAAAGATATGTTTGCAGGTATGAAGACAAGTTTTACATCAGTTTCAGATGAGGGAAAGATAAGAGGGCATACAACAGGTCAATTTGTGAAGATGAAGCAATTTCTAGGTGGCAAGGAGCTTATCAATGCAAAGTACAATGCAAATCTTAAGTACCTGATCCAGTGGAAGGGATTACCAGGTGGAGATGCAGCTTGGAGATTATGGAATGATAAGAGGCAACATGTTTTGATGCAATACAATTCTCAAGGGACTTGAGATCTTTTTCAGGTTGGGTGTATGGTGCAGGGGCACCATGTTAGTCCATTTTTGTAAATATGGTCAAGTATGGTTATGTGATAGGTTTTAGGTGTTTTGAGTCATTTGTCATTCAATAAGGTCATAATAGACCATTCTTGATGTAAATGAGTCATGTTGGGTTCATCTTGCAAAAATTGTCAATATGTTCAAATGTTGTCAAAATGCAATATTGTAAAAATGCAAAAAGTGCAAAATAGAGAGCCCAACGGTCATGGGGTTCAAATGTTGGTTGGAGTCGGTTGAATGAGTTAGTTTTTGGGATGTCAAGCTTAAAAAGGCCTTGGAAGGCTCGAGGCAGGGTTAGAAAGGTTGTATTTGAAGTTGAATCAATAACAAAACACTGTTTTTTCCTTGTATTTTACTGGTAATTTGCTGTTGCAGACCTCTATATGGGTCCATACTGAGTGTTTTTGCTCTAAAAAGCTTTGAATCTTGTGGAGGCATGACTTAAGAGAGTTTTGGTTTTGTTTGGGTTGAATTCATCAAGGTATTGCAATTTTTCTGGGAATGGGTCTGTAAACCTTGTTTTGAGGGTTTGGTGTAACAAAATGGGTCTTTAGGCCATTCCACCCAGTGAAATTTGAAATAACTTGGTGGAATGGCATGGTTAGATGTAGGATGTTGTTTTTAAGTGGCTTCTAAGAGCAGAGAGGGCAGTTTGTAGAATTTGGAATGATGCCCTAGGTGTTTATAGTCAAATTTTGAGCCAAAATGGTGGCTACGAATAGGAGATTGAAGAAATAGCATTGAGAAAGGATGGGAGATGGTTTGGAGGGCATGTGCAGACTCTGTGTGGTGTGACTGAGGTGTTTGTACAGAGAAATAGTGATTGGAGAACATAGTTTCAATATACCCTCATGGTGCAAGCATGAAATGGTTTAAAATAAGGGTTTAGTGTGATGTCCCCATCATACAGAAGAATTTAAGATAAGTATATGATCTAACACAATTGTTTTTTTTAAAGAAATATATATATATATATATATATATATAAGTATTTACATTTTTCAATGAATAAAAGATATTCATAGCTAAGTATATATATATAAATATATACATACATGTATTTCAATATAATTGTATGAGAAGTTAAACATATCAATTAATTATATATTACATACTAATCAATTGCTATATCAGTCGATCAAACAATGATGAAGGGATGCAAACAATAACAGACTAGACACATATTTTATGGAGGGACACGTCTGTTGGCTTCCAATGCCTATAACTAGTGACAGCAATGAAGAGAGGCAGCGAGAAGAAGAAAGAGAAAAGCTATTGATTAGGAGGAATTACAGGAGATTTACGAAGGAGGAAAATCCACAAGAACGAAGACATCACAATATCAGAGAAAGAGAAAAGAATCGATCAAGAAGAAAGGAAGGGAATTATGAAACAAAGGCAAAAGCATCAAGAGAAAAGCATCACACACAGCAGAGAAGAGTGAGAGGGGACTGCAATCAGGTTCGAATAGGAGAAGAATAAGCTAGCGCTTGGATCAAGGAAGACGTCTATACCTGGGAAATTCTACAGAACCATCCACTCTCCAAACGATTAGGAGAGAACAAGGGGAGCTCTAAAGGACGTGGGCATGAGAAGGTCGTCCCTTGCATCAAAGGAATGATCTACAGAATCAGCGCCTTCATAGTCAATTCATAGAAATAAACCAGTCAAGGCGGATCCTCAAACTTCATCAATACAGGCCGATCCCATGATCATTGCTGAGAGAAGAGATCTCTGTGTCAAATAACGGTGAAGTAGTTCATCACAAATTTGGAGTACTATAGAGACAACTTCAAGAATAAGCACTCAGATCACAGTTATTACAAAAGTATAAACAGAACCATATTTATCAATATATATAAATAAACAAATTTGAGTCTTCTAAGAAAGTTACTATTTCGAGATTTACTATTGAGACTTGCTAACTATAAATCGAAGAGTTGAAAGCAAAATTATTCAGAAGATATATAGGAACATCACAGTTTGATTGAATTATGAATTTAGATCTAGTTGGGCTTTTGACATATAATTTGACATCTTTACATATGTCAATCCAATAAGGAATAAATCAAAATTCGATTGATCCGGACTACGGGTCATTACATTTAGTGGTTGGATGACTTGGTAAGCATTTCTCTGGTTAAAAGTTGTTGATTTTGTGTGTATTTGAGGCCTGGTTGAGGTCTGAGAATGAAGTTTTGTGGTTGGGGAAAAGATTAAATGGTAGTTGCTTTGAGAAAGTGGCCTAATTGGCTTAAGGGGGCAGCGTAGCAGCAGTGATTTGGGGTTGATGGTCCAAAGTGACCTAATGAAGTTTTAAGATATGTTATGTGAGAGGATAATGGGTGTCTAAAACACCTTTTGGTTTCTGGGTTGGAGGCCTAACAAGAAAGTTGTGAAGAGAAAATAGGGTATGTTGACCTACTAGAAGAATATTAAGGAATGAAGGAATAAGGACAAGATAGGGTTTAAGGATTGAAAAATTGTTTGAAAAGGTTTGAATTGTGATTATTTGCAGTTTGCCTCCTTGCTTTGCATCAGGATACAAGCACGATTCCACATGATATGCATGATGTACTAAAATATTAAATGTAATATTAATGGTCATCTTAGCTTTAGTTAGTCATTTGGTTACCTTTAGTTAACTTAGTTAGCTTTTAGTAACTTTTGTTTACGTTTTAGTTGGTTTTGGCATCTTTCAGTTTTTTAGCTTTAGTTTGTTTAGTTAACGACGGTTTCTTTTTAGAAACATCGTCTTGTAATTTTCTTTGTAAGGAGCTTTTGTTTCCTTTTGAAAACATAGAATCATGAATATCATTAATATTTTCATGGTATTAGAGCTTGGTTAGCCGATTTTTTTTAAATCGAAGAAAAAATTTTTAAAAAAAATTGTTTAACAGATTTTGTTGAAAATTTTGGGAGTTTCTGGATGTGAGATTTCGTGGATTTTCGAGGGCATGATAATGAAATCGCAGGTTTTTGCTTCAATGTAAAAATCGCGACCTAATCTCAAGGGTTTTCGACATTTTTTTTTGTAAAAAAAATCGCATCTTTTTTATGAACTTTTGTTGAAATTGCAGCATTTATGGCGTCGAGGGTTTTTTTTCAGCAAAATCGCGACATGATTTTATCTTTTTGGTGTTATTTCATCCTGCGAAAATTCGCGTGGCTTTGTGGCAAATTTTCTAAGAGAAAACGTGTTTTTTTAAGGGCAAAATCACGACGGTCTTCCTCAAGAATCTCGTCGGATTTTTTCATGGTCTTTGGAGCCCGCGCGATCTCTGTCTGAAAACACGATTTTCTTCTTGTGCGCGACCTGCAAAGTGACGTTTTTTTTAAGTGACATTTGTTTTTGCCACAACTGTTATCTTCTGGAATTTCTTGACATTTTTTTCCTGATCATGGGCGAAGTGCTGCAAACATATTTTGACGGGTCTCTATGCTAGGGCTTTTTTCCTCGATTTTTATGAAAATCGTGCCAAATTTCTGAAGGCATTTTTGTTTTCTAACCTAGGGTTTGCTGGTTTTTTTCTGGAATTTTCTGTGGCGGATTTGGCAGACTCGTGGTTTTAAAATTTGTGTCGGGCCCGTGTTAGTTCTCTGTTTTCATGGCAGCTTGAAAAAGATTTTGAGCCAATTTTGACAAAAATTCTAGGAAAAGTAAAATTACTGTATAGAGTTTTTGAAATTTTTCTTAAAAAATTTACAATGAGTTTTTGAAAAAATTTCTATAAAAATTTTGCTATCTTTTAGAAGATTTTCGAGGATTTTTTTTTGAAAAAAAATCTTACTTTCAGAGTTTTCGAGGGTTTTTCTAAAAAAAAATTACAATTTTTGAGCCTCTTTTTCAAATGAGTGTTGTGCCAGCTGATTGTCCAATGTTTTGCCAATTGATCACAGAGTTACCTCGTTTTTCGTGCTTTGGAAAATAGGAGGGATGGTGTTTTTGTCCAATGTTATGTTGGAAAGTTCATAGAGGTTCAATGGAAAGAATTACAACACGTGGAAGCAAAGGATGCTTACCATCTTTGAGTACCGGTGTCTAGATGCGCTTGTCCTAGGTACAGAAACTTGTCCCACTTCTATTGGGAAGGATCAGGTTAAGTATGATGGAGGTAATCGCGAGGCGGTTATGCTTCTCCAGTTATCAATCACCGATGATATGTTTCTGGAAGATTATGGGTACACTTAGTTTATGTTTGTAGGATGACCATTAAGGGAGGGTATTAAAATATTAAATGTAATATTAATGGTCATCTTAGCTTTAGTTAGTCGTTTGGTTACCTTTAGTTAACTTAGTTAGCTTTTAGTAACTTTTGTTTACGTTTTAGTTGGTTTTGGCATCTTTCAGTTTTTTAACTTTAGTTTGCTTTAGTTAACGATGGTTTCTTTTTAGAAACATCGTCTTGTAATTTTCTTTATAAGGAGCTTTCGTCTTCTTTTGAAAACACAGAATCATGAATATCGTTAATATTTTCATGATGGACTTCATGATGTTTGCCGCATTGTGGTTCTTTGTTAATGGATCTTCTTACATGTCCCAATCACCTAGATATGGAATGTTTCCAGGCTATTTGTTCTCTCGAGTGCACAGTTTTATGCAGCAAAGTATGGTTTGTCATATTACAAAGCTGTTGCAATCTCCACAAAGACCATTTTCATCTTATCAAGGGTACCTGATTTTGAGTTGTTGTGTGCAGTTTCAAAGTGACATCAGACGTATGACAATTGGATATGGAGTTGTGTAATCAGAGAAATTGGAAATGTCAAGGATATTAAAAACTAATATGATCAATGAATGTAAACATTTAGAAAACAAAACAAGAGTGCAAAATAGATAACACACATGGCAGATGCTTATTGCAGCAGAGAGGCCTCTTCCTAGCAGAGAGTTGCATCTTTCCTAGCTCTCCACTCATGTGGTTTGGTATACCATCAATCATAAAGCTCTATAAATTACATACAATTGATCTTTTCTAAAAAGTGTGATAGTTATGACATGGTGGGGTTCAAAGGTTCCAAAATGCTTTAAGTGAAACAATCTTGTGAGGAAGTGTTTTATGAGCTCCAAGCTATAAAGGTTATGCATGCACACGTTAGAAATATATGAGCTCAGTAAAGTGAAAGTGAAGAAGCTGCAAATATTAAAATTAAGAGAAACCTATTTTCATGAGCTGAGTAAAATTTTGGAGCTGGTACATTTTTACACGGGAATATATGTTGAGAATTTTGTTCTTTCACAAGAAGGTAAACAGTGAGTCTCAAGCAAAATTTTCAAAGAACATTGGACGCATTTTTATTGCGGGAATTTTATGCAGAAAGAGGGAAAATTTCTCATTTTCCATAGGATAAATCCTTTGAGCAGGTAATGCAAATATCTTTGCTGGAGCAGAAGGATTTGCACAAAATGGCATTTTGTTTTGCAAGGTTATGCAAGGAGGGGGAGCATAAAGATCCATTCAGCATATTCTTGATTCCACTTTGCAAAGGCAAGGTTTGTAATATGCCCTGCTGATTCTGACAGAAAATTTCTGATTTCTGTCCCTGAGAATTTATACAAAGGGATATCTTGCTGATATAAATTTCAGTTTGCTTCTATGGCACTTATCTTCAATTGGCAACCAAATAAATGCTTACAAATGACTTCTAAAATGTCTAAACAACCCCCTATGATGAAGATGCAATTATTTTTGTGTTTTCAGATGCATATACATGAACTATCTCTGAGAAATGTGCAACTACAGCCATGTGACATTTTTACAAACAATTGGCATGCAACCAATTAACTGAGCAATTAACTATGAAATGTGAATGCAACCTTAGGAGTCCTTTATTTGACTGAAATATTTAGACTGATTACAATGCTGTTATAAGGTCAAGACTCTTGGCTTCACAATCGAAAATGCAAGACTAATTTTCATCTAAAAATCTGAGTACAACTATCAAATATATATGAATGCAAGATGGCATGAGGAACCTGTTTGAAGGAGCATTGTATTGATGAAGAAATGGCAGCCTTTAATGATCTGAAATATGCTCTTTTCTAGCCAAATCGAACTCTGTATAAGCAACCTTAATTCTGAGATTTCATGGCAGCCATACATATAAATTAGATTTTTTCTTTTTATTGACACAATCTTTCACCCCAACAAGGCAGCGCAAGGTCTTCAAATGGCCTCCCAATAACTCAGAAATATTTTAAGAGTTTTTGAGAGCTCCTTTCTCAAAATTGCCCTCCCTCCATGAGCGCCCAGCAAGAGATAGTATTCTGATTTTATTCAGTCAGCAATCACTTGAATCGCCCCTTTGACAATAGTCCTCTCTA
This sequence comes from Sequoia sempervirens, assembly GCA_007258455.2. Taxonomy (NCBI): domain Eukaryota; kingdom Viridiplantae; phylum Streptophyta; class Pinopsida; order Cupressales; family Cupressaceae; genus Sequoia; species Sequoia sempervirens. The sequence continues at coordinate 2,675 of VDFB02031017.1, read as the reverse complement.
TACAGTTCGACTGTCCAATGAATACAATCAACAAAATAATATCTTTATTCCACCATATCGATTTTCTCAATTTTGGCCATAGGCCATTGAAATTGAAACAATGTGCAAGACTGAAGTATCTCACACCCAAACTGCTGCAACCCTTCGGAGGAATATTTCACCCAAAGAAGCATAAAACCTGAATAAAACACGACTAGACGCGATTAATCGGTGATCGGGAAGGTGGTTGTTTTTTTCCCCAAAAAAATGCGATTTTTTGGTCAATAGCGGTCAACGATTTATTCCAAATAAAACACGTTTTAGTCACCAAAAAATCATCCAAAAAACGTGTTTAATCGTCGTCGGAAAAAAAAACCCTAAAAAATTCGCGGGAAAAAAACGCGTGGAATCTATAAAATAATCCATCGCTTCTTTCTGTTCAATATGTGAAATTCGTTGTGCTTGCCGCGGCACCACCCATCACTTTCAATAGCTCGCGCGAAGGAAGAGCAGCCTAGCAGGTGCAAACTAGATTCTTTGAGCCTGAAAGTGCCGCATTGGAAGAATCGTCAAAAATAACATAATCAACGAATATGAATATAACCAACGAAAATCTATTTTCTATAATTCATCGATTGAACTCTGTATTTTATTTGCTCTCAATATCTGTATGCTATGGAAATGCCATTAAATTTTTTTTAAAAAGTGGTTTTTGACTGTTTTTCTTCATTTTTTTGCGTTTTTTTGTAAATCCAATTTTTTCCCGATTTTTTCAAAAAATCCTAAACTTTTGGTTTGCCAATTTTTTCTCCAAACGATTAATGCTACTATGATTTCACCACCTCAGTTATTCCAATCAAAGGGAGTTTTCATTCCCAAAGACCAAAGTAGAAATTTTGCAGAAACCCTTGGCTCCACAAGATTCATCAAATTCAAATAACAATTCCTAGATGCCTAGAAGCTTGACTTGTTCTTCTTTTATACTTTTTCAATCCAACTTCAAGAAGCTTCTAGAACAATATGTTATTTTATTTTAGTGACTTTATGATATAATATTTTATTTAAGTCACTTTATTAAATTAATTAAATATAAGGTTACTTTTTTATTTTAAATTATTTAATAACCTTATAAAATAATTAATTTGATAATTTCTCCCTTGTTTCTCCAAAACCCACTGAGTCCAGGAAGCCAACAACCACAAGCAACATCAGGAAAAAATGGGGACATTACAATCCGCCCTCCCTGAAATTGCTTGTCCCCGAGCAATTCACAGCTATAAGGAAAACACTCCCCCCACCTGGATCCCAAGGGACAATCTGTATAATGTTTGTGCTATCACCAAACAGCTCCTGTAACATCAACACCAACACAACTAACTGAACCTGCTGAATCAACTCAATCTCACCATCAAGTGTCACAGGAGTATGAGTCTCAAAAGGAAGCAACTCAAAAGACTAATCATATTTGCTTCCAATTTCTGTGCAAGATAAGCTATCATACAAACTGTCCATCACATGCGCCACTGAACTGTGCATCTGAAATAAATCATGTACGTGAGGATCAAATGTAAAGATGTACGCACTCATTACCATGTACACCTCAAAAATCTCCTCTATGAGTCTTGATTGAAATCCCGATGCACTGGAAGGATCCCAAACGCCACTATCAATGCTCAACTCAGGACTGGAATCAAGAGGGTGATCATTATCGAACTCAAAAAGTGGATTATCATATGACCATGCAGCCTCAAGCTCGATCAATGGATTGTCGATCATCACACATTCCTCTTGAACCACCTCCTTCTTTCTCTTCTTGTCCATACTCCCAAAGAAAGAGATAGAATGCAAGCTCCCATCAGCAATTCCCCTCAACACATATTTCCTGCCATCAACCTCAAATTTCATTTCCATTCTAGGCACGTTGAGGGAAAACTCACCAAGGTATTGGAGCCATTTCATACCCAATACTATGTTCATCTCACCCATGTTGACCACATAGAATTTTGTCTGTAACTCATAATCATTCAACAATAAGGTGATATTATTTAACCGTCTGGTGCATGGAAGGGTATATCCATCAGCAACTCAGGCTCTGAATCCATCAATATCCTCAGCCTGAAGTCTACATCTAGCCACAAAACCCTCATCAATAAAATTATGTGTTGCTCCAGTATCCAGCATAACAACACAACGTTGCCCATTAACTATTCCTCTGAATCTGAATGTAGTTTCATCCTATACATTAGCAAAGAATGCCATAGGAGCCAAATTCCCATCAGCAGTTGCCTTCTCATCCTGATCAAACCCTGAAGCAACTTGTTGATCCGCATTTTCAAAATCGGAGTCCTCATAATATGCCCACATTATTCGATTTGCCTTGCCCTTAGGTCTCAAAGAGTAGTCATGATCTCTATTGTAAGGTTCCTTGCACCAGTAGCACAATTTCTTCTTTCTTAACTCTTCCCTTGACTCTTCATCCATTATGACTGCTGATTTCTTTTTCTTATCAAATTGTTGAGGAGTCTCAATGCTAGTTGAAGGAACATCCTTATGTGAACTTTTTCTTTTGGGGGTTGTGAACTTCATACTCCTAGCCTTCTTCATTGCCTCCTACAATGTTGGTGGATCAAAGGCTTTTATCCAACCCTTCAATGGCTCCATCAATCCCTCTGTAAACAACACTACCAATCGCCTTT
>VDFB02031016.1:0-15399 GCA_007258455.2 Sequoia sempervirens | reverse complement strand
ATGAGTTCTCTAGGATTCCAATTTCTAAATTGATTGAATTCAAATATATGATTTGAATATTTTCTTACATATGATTTTCCTTGACCATGACCACCCACGATTCTAACTTAACTTGCATCTTCATCTTTCTTACATCCTCTTTTCATTTTTAATACAAATGATGACATTGAAATGCTTAATTTTTTTCCTTGACCAAAACCCCTTATGGTACCAACTTCCCTTTCATCTCCATAATGCTCACCTCTATTGTACATCTCCTCATAATGCTCTCGTTTTAGATGAAGACTTGATTTTTACTCATGCTTATAGATTTTGTTGCAACTTGTTGGTTTATGCATCAATCAAGGATATTACTTTAATCATTGTTAGATTATTAAGAGATTAAATTTTATTTTTGTTGAGTGCATTTGTTTTAATTTTAGTCTTAGATTAGTCATAGTTTACTTATCCTTAATTGTATTCTTATTGTTTGGATTAAACTGTGGTCTTAAAGTACTCTTGAAATAGGTTTTATTTGATCTTTAGAAATGGCTTCCTCAGTTCATCCTAAATTGTTAATCTGGGAATGTAGGATTTTGAACTGTGTTGTGGCAATATGCCAAAGGGATGCAATGAATAAACCAAGGGTTGATGGATGCACACTAATGTAATCTGTATTTGAACATAATTCTGATTGACAGACTTCCTATCACATGTGTGATAGGAACCCGTGAAGAAATAGTTCTAAAACAGAAAATCGATTACTGGCACACAACGAAATAGAATTGAAAATCTATATATAACAGAATGAAAATCTTCCTTGAAATAAGATGAACATAATCCAAGTTAAACTATTTGATGTAAATATACTTTGACATCAATTGACTATTTGAATTCTTAACTCATAATGAATTTATTAATCGATATCTAACTATTCCTAATACTGATAATAAGTGATAGGTAAATTATACACATTGACAAGTATCAAACCAATAGAGATTAACACAATTGCAAAAATGAATTATACAGATAAGAATTCGACAATTAACACAGTAATGCAATTAATCGAATAACTACGAAATCACAACATACATTACCACACGCATATATCTAATGTAAAGATCACCAACAACCGAGGAAGTGGGCCTTGCCTTCACCGGCTATTGAATGATGAAACTCACAAACACAAAATTACTCCACACTAGCTATCATTCATTCAATTGCAGTAACATAGTATAAATGAAGATTTAATTGCCAAAGTTTGATTTTTATTATGTATCTCTCCTAGTTTTCGGCATACACACACACACACATATATATCATAATTGCCTATACTCATAACAGTCTTGCAGATGAAAGTGAATAAGTGTTATGGTTGTTTGTGGCTTATAGCCAACAACCATCGAAAGATAATAAAAAATAGCTTAAAGTCTTTTGACAGTATTTTGAAACAACATAACAACTCAAAACAGATTTACTAATCTCGACAAGTATAGCCAAAATAACAAAATGACTTCAACCGGCTTAGTCATCCTTCAATCGATGCCCTTCATGCTTTGTTGTCAACCACTTTAAACATTGCCTGTTACCAAAATCACAAAGATAGTTAGCAACAGTAAAAGAAATCTGTATTTTCACTAGTTTTTACCTTTCCTTCTATTTTATAGAATACCTTCAGTTCATTAACAAAAAGTGACAGGAACAACAGGAAACACTAGGTAAGATGACAAAGGTTAAAGAAAATAATAGGTAAAATAATGGCATGTTTTGCCCCCAACATTTTCCCCCAGCTGAAGAATTTGCATGTCCTCATGCAAAGAGAGTATAGAATACAAACCAAAAGGATAAGGGGCAAGTTTCTGTAAAGTATTGGTGACCTTTGTGACACACAACTGATAAAATTCCTACAACTGTTTTTCATGTTCTTGAATTGTTACCACAGATGTCTCAGTAACCTTTGCTTGCTTGAGTGTTGTCTTCAACTGATTGATTTCGGTTGCTTGTAATGCATTGAGTGACTCTGTCATTTGAACTTGTTTCTATAGGGTCTCATTTTCTTTAGTCAATTTGGTCACCTAACTTTGCATGCTACGGATTTCATCATTAGTGAGCAGGGGATGTTCTTCTTCATACTCTTATGTTGCCTTTGATTCCCATTTTTCTTTTTGTTCCTAATGAGGGTTTGCAAGATTTTCCTATCCCTGAATATCCAATACATTCACTTGATTCTCTATTCTCCCTTCTAATTGATTTCCTCCCTCTTGATTGGTGGTATGAGGGCTTTGATCTTTGGGGTTATCCAGGTCATCATCATTTTTAGCTAGTGCAAACTCATTTTGAACAGTGTCCTTGTCAAGAACTCCTTCTTGGTTGCTCGGTATCTCTTCTAAGATAGGAGCATTCTAAGGTGTTATCTCAAGGTTTTTTTCAGGTTTCTCTTGGTGTTGTGGAGAGTCCTTAGAGGCTATCTGTCACTTCTTTCTCTTACTTCTTAATTCTCTGGAAACAACTTTTGTTCTCTTATTCTTTCGGGAGACTGTCGCTACTATTGTTACCTCTCCAACCTCTTTAGTTTCCTGATGGCCTAAACTACTGGCTACATTAGCCAAATTTTCTAGCTTATCTGTGAAATTGGTTGATAATTGTTTTTAATCTAAAACAACAACCAAGGTGGACCTACTACGCCACTTATTCTCACCCCTAGAGCTAGGTGTAGTGATTTCAATTTTTTAAAGATTAGGTCACTTAGTGTTGGAGCCCTTAGCCTTCTTAATACTAGACCCTAGGGTTTGTACTTTTCCTTTCTTAGAGCTATCAGGAGGAGCTTCTAACTCTAAATCCTCAGTGTGTTCATTATCCTCTTCTAAAGTTTCATGACTGGACCCCTCTTCCTCTAAATTATCAGTAGATTTTTCTACATTGTGTGAATCTTCTTCGACGGAGTGTTCTGAAGCATTAGGTAGGGAATTCTCGACAAAATTTTTAGGGGTCTCATCTACAACAAATGAGTCCCAGTCCCTAGGAGGTGAAAGCTTCTTCAATTCTTTTACAATTAATAGTTTGATAAGCCCATGATGGGCTAATGAATTTTCACTACCCCTTTAAACTGCTTTTCCCATTTGCATGATGGAAAAATATAGAAAGAAAGGAACATTTACAAATGCACCCCATCTCAGATGTATCATGAGCCAAAATTTCTTGGCATAAACATATACATACCTCCCCTCACAGGTTAAGTACTGAATGGAAAATTTTTCCACATCGTTCCAGGGAATTGGAAGCGAAGCTAACTTTGTGCCCTGACCAGAAACCATTTCGATCGACTCCTCGCGCTTCAAGAAATTTTCACAGAGGGATTTAAGCTCTCTTTCTCATGTAGAATTATCAGGAAAACAACTTTCCCTTGTTATTGGTAATCCCGTAACATCTTTTATGTTTTCAACTGAAACAAGGATCTCCAGACCATGAACTCACACTCGTTTAGTGTTGCAAGTTGTTGTGAACTCGCAAGCCAACTTCTCATCATATCCCCTTGGCCTCTTAAAGTACGCGTCACATCCTTCTTGCTTGAATATCTTGTATTCCTCATACATCGTCAGAGCCCTTAGATCATCGATTATCATTGGCTCATAACGGTGCCTGTGTTCTCTTTCCATATCCTTACCAGGAGGTGCAATCTGAATAGTCCACAGTTCAATCCCGGTAAAGTGTATGAACAAAACTAGTTATAGAAATAGCTACCACTAGGAATAGGAAAAACTTAACTGGTAGCGTTATTAGGCGGTAAGAAATGGTGGTTTCAATTCATTATTGTGGGTGAATAACAATAATTACTGGCAGTATTAAGGAGTGACCGAATAATGATGGGACAAGTTTTTACATGGGAAGGATGAGACATGATGGCTAATGTGACACTCCCCCCTAGCTTGGCAGGTTACCCGTCCACAGGTGATGTCACAATCATTAAATAAACTATTGATATTAAATAAAATAAAGAGAAGAAAAAAACACGTAAAATACCAATATTGATGACCATTGATGGAATGGAATGGTGACGTCATGGGGAAACTGATGCGGATGTGGAATCTAACTCGGTAGCAATGATAGGATGATAAGAGAGTAGCACAGGAGGTACAATCATGATGGAGATGAAAGCGAAATGAATCAGCTAGCTGGAGAGTGTTGTGTGTAGAAGAAAGCATGAGAAAAAAGTCAGTCGAAAAGTACGGTGGTTGATAAGGCAACATTCAATTGGCTGGAGCACTGGTAACGGTAAGTAGATCATGGAAGAAACCGTGGAGAAAGGAATACTACCCAACGGATACAAAAAGAAAAATGCTTTTGGAAATCCAACTGGCAGATAAGCACAACAGTTCCTGTCACAAGGGAGACAAGAATGTAGAATTAGGCAAAGCAATGGTTGTTGGAAGAAAGCCACTAACAACCATTGTGACATGAATGGCAGAACTAGGAATGGATGGGTATAAATCCCAACCAAGAACAATTGATAGCACCAACTAGCGAAGACACCGAAGTAGAGGTTCCTGACAAGAAGATGACAGGAATAGTGTCAAGGCATATCACCAAAAGACATGAAAGGAAAGGCCATGGTTCTGAACAGGAGGTCGAAGTATGACCCCGAATGAATGGAATGAGGGACCCAAACACTTGAGTGCAAAGTAACATAGGTCTTGGCAAAAAAATGACAGGAAGGCGGGTGCCAACGCATGAACATTTTTTTCATTTTTTTTTTAAATTATGTATATCTATAGTAGACCACTAGTTGCCTGGTTTTCAATCTACCACTGCCTAGTGGTGTCAAAAAATTTGTTTTCACCACTAAGTTTATTCAACGGCTAATGCTTGTCGGAAATCAGTTTTCGAACATTAACTGGCCAACAATGCCCAAAAAGGGTTTTCATTGTTGGATCTTTTATTGCATTTTTTTTTCAATATTATTATGGATCAATCCTGAAGGAGGACAAAAGGAACAACAGTAAGTTCCTGTGCCACCTCTAAAAAGAAATCTTCTTTGGAAAGAGGCTTCTTGTATAGTTTGAGGCAGTGACCATTGACAAGGAGAGCTCTTCTTTTAGAGCCTACTGTACAGAGACAAAGAACACCATTAACATATACGGTCTAGATCTCGTAGGGTCCCAACCATTGTGTGTGAAACTTTCCCTTGAATCCTTAGAAGCGGGGGTCATATAAGAGTGCCCAATCTCCAGGTTGGAATGACCGTTGTCGAATATGATAGTCATGCCATAGAGTACGTTATTTTTGAACAACCTCAGCGTGAAAGAGTGCTTCCTCGCACAATTCATCTAAGGAATGTAGTTGATCAATGTGTGTCTTTTGTGCATCAAAAATACTCATACCCAATTGTAGTGCAGTGCAAAGAGTTTTTATCTCAAACTCAATGGGAAGAACTGCCTTCTTACCATAGATGAGTTCATAAGGGGTCAGACCAGTGGTGGTCTTCCACATTGTTCAATAGGCCCACACAACTTCAGGGAGTCGTGTAGCCCAGTCGTGCTTATGAAGAGCAATTGTCTTAGTAAGAATATTCTCGATCTCTCTATTGGTGACTTCCACCTTCCCATTGGCTTGAGGGTGATAAGGTGTAGAATTGCGATGGTGAATTTCATACTCATGAACCAAGGCAAAAATGAGCTCAGACGTGAATTGTGGTCCTTGATCTGTGGTTATATCTTTGGGTACACCAAACCTTGTGAAAATCTCAGAGTACAAGAAATCTACTACTTTTGTATCTCTAGCATGCCTCAGAGCTACCACTTCGACCCACTTGGTTACATAATCGGTAGATACAAGGATGTATTCCTTATTTCTTGATGGTGGGTTGAATGGGCCAAAAAAATCAAGGCACCACTTCTCAAATGGTTCTATGGACAACTGCGGGTGTAAGGGCATCTCATTGGAGCATGTGCGTCGGCCCATACGCTGACACTTGTCGCAATGATGAACATAGTATTTACAATCCTTGTGGATTGTAGGCCAATAGTAGCCTACAGTGAGAATCTTCTAAGAAGTCCTTTGAGCAACAAAGTGTCCTCCACATGGTTTTGTGTGGCATGCACGAAGTATATCGAAGACATCATCTTCGGGTACACAATGCCGCATGATATTGTCAATACCAGTTCAAAAGAGAAATCTATTGATCCATGTGTACTGTGGACTAAGTCCAACCAAATTCTGTTGTTCCCTAAGGGAAAAATGTGGAGGGAACTTGCATGTAACTAGATAGTTTACAATATCGACAAACCATGGGATCTTTGCTGATATAGCAAAGAGGTGCTCATTTGGAAATGCATCATCGACTGGAGTAGGTTCATTATCTGGCTGTTGTAATATAGAAAAAAATTATTCAACCACATTTTCTTGAACAGGCTTATCAAGTATAGTTATATCAAATTCCTGGAGTAAAAGCAACCATCTAATAACTCTACCAATTACCACAAGTTTATTCATTAAAAACTGAATTGTTGAATGATATGTGTGGAAAAATACTTTATATCCAATAATATAATGATGAAACTTATTAATTGCATACACAACAACTAAAAACTCTTTTTTAGTTACCGTGTAATTTACCTTGGCCCCTCTGAAGTTCTTGTTGATGTAGTAGATGGAATAGAAGAGATTATCCTCTTTTTGTCCAAGCACAACTCCCATCGAACAATCTGAGGCATTAGTGTGAATATGAAATGGTAGTTCCTAGTTTGGACCTCTAAGAACCGGTGTGGTTACAAGTTTTGTCTTGATGGCCTCAAAAGCTTCTTGACACTCAAGTGTCCAAGAGAATGCAACGTCTTTAGCTAATAAGGAAAACAAGGGAGAGGCAATCTTGCTAAAATTTTGGTTAAATCTTCAGTAATATCCTGCATGACCAACAAAACTACAAACATTTTTTTGGCTAGAAGGTGTAGGAAAGTCTTGAATAATTTGGATTTTTTAGGATCCACTTGGATACCTTTAGAGGAGATGTAATGGCCAAGCACTATCCCTTCAGTCATAAGCATATGGCACTTTTCATGACTCAATGAAAAATTGGTATCTATACAACGCCTAAGTACTTTTCCTAAGTTTGTTTTAGCCTCTTCATAAGTATTACCATGGACAGTAAAATTGTCCATATATACCTCAACACAATCATTGACAAGATTTGCAAAATTGCTCAAAACTACTCTTTGAAAAGTGGTAGGGGCATTACATAGAGCAAATGGCAAGACACTATAGGAAAAGGTGCCCCAAGGGAAGTGAAGGTGGTCTTGTCCTAATCTTCTAGTGCTATGCAAATCTGGTTTTAACCATTGAACCCATCCAAAAAAGAGAAAAACTTCTTACCTGCAAGAGTGTCCAATACTTGATCAATAAATGGTAATGGAAAATGGTCTTTCTTAGTATATTTATTTAATTCTCTATAATCAACACAAATTCTCCATTTACTATTTTTCTTAGGAACCACAACTAAAGAAGAAACCCACTGACTATCTAAAATAGGATATATAAACCCAACATTTAACAATTTTTGTAACTCCTTAACTATTTCACGCAAGGAAGGGTTGAGCCGACGTACTTGTGGTTGCCTAACTGGACGACTACCTTCTTCAATATAAATACGGTGGGTGCAGGTATCAGGATGAATGCCACACATGTCTTGGTATTCCCAAGTGAATGCATCTTTGTTTGTTCTAAGCATGGCAATAATATCTTGGATTTGTTCAAGGGTTAACTACAGATTAATGTTAAGTGTGTGATTAGGAAAAATTTACATAGCTTCTGATTGTGTAGGTGAGTCAATGGCTAAGACTTGGGAGGTGGATGGCATATCATTCAAATTTGCAGAAGATAAGAATGAACCATACAAGAAATTATGGGGCAACAACTGATCCAATGTGATAAAGCTCTAAACAAAACATGAACTACCTACCAATGGAAAGTTCCCAAAAGGACATTAAGTATTTATACCTGAATGGAGGACCATGCTTTTCAAAAATTTCATTAAACGTATACCTGTTCTAGATCTTTCCTTTGTTTCATTTGTCATAACATTAATTGTAGTACCCAAGTCCACAAGGGCATTAGGAATACTTACTTTACTGATAGATACTTTAATGATAGGACTCCCCGGATCTAAGTACTTTGGAATGGTTATGTTCCCGAGCATAAGATCTGCAAACTATTTGACGACTTGGATTGTCTTCGAGTCTTGCTTCTTCTGCTTTCGAGTACATAGATCGTGAATTGTTTTTGTATAGATAGGGATGTCCTTGATGGCCTGTAACAAAGGAATCTTGATGTTAACATTGCACAACTCATTAACAAATTCAAATTCAGATTGGGAGTCCTCCCTTTGTGTTGGTTCAGATTGAAATCGTTCGAGAAAGGGAGGTTCTTTGGTTGGCTCTATTTCTGACTCATTGATTTTTGTGATTGTGGGACCTTGAAGAGCTTTTCCTAATCTCAATTGAACTCCTTCTATCTCTACAATATTAAGAGGATAAGTGGGACAACTTTCCACCTCATTACTATATATAGGTTGTGTTTCCTTATTGTTGGGATTTGGATTTAGTTGGGTTGTCATTGATGTGGGCTTTGGCGGTTGAGGTGGATTGGATAATTGGTTTGAAGATGGTGGTATAGGTGGGAGATATTGTTGTGGTTGCTAATATGGGTTGAGAATTGGAGGAGATGGAGGTTGTGGTTGTGATGGGTACTGTTGCTAATATGGTGGGGGTTGTGGCATTTGTGGCCTCCATACCTATTGCCACGATTGTGAAGCATACTGATATTGTGGAATCCATTGAGGGTAAGCGGGAGGTTGTTTTCAACCCCCATACCATCTAGCCTAATTGGAAAAGGAATTGGTTTGGATAGGTCCTGGGGTGAAATAATCATTTAATATTCCAAGATGCATTGATCGAGGTGGAAAAGGTCCCCTAGGGGCCATATAGTAGACAGGTTCTTCAGAATATCCCATATCGGTCATATCTACGGGAAGAGGTCTCAAGGTAGAACTCTTACTGGCTTCCTCTAGGGATGAGATATTTGTCCTATTATAAGGGAAATCTTCACTGCCATGTTTCTTCCTACATATAGGACAAAATACTGCTAGGGCCTTTTCTGCCTCCTCTTGCTTTCTATGGGTATATAATGTATCTATCTGTTTACTGAGTGATTCAATAAATCAATTTTAAGGTCTTCGAGTAAATTACCTATCTCACGCTTGGTGATACATGTTGAAGTTCTCGCAGAATGAAACTTTCCTAGATAGTTCCTTCACGGGGACTGCAACCTAGAATAGTTCTTGCAAATATCACAAATATCATCAAAGTCCATCTTAGAAATATTCCCTTTACCTATTAAATTTAATGCTTCCATAACATCATCTCTTATGCCTCTAAGAAACAAAATTTTAACAATATCATCATTCAACCCTTGTTGATGAGATCGTTGAAGACTAAACATAAAGCGTTCAAGATAATCTTCCATAGACTCATCTTCCTTTTGTGGCATATGGAAGAGTTTGTCCTAGTTTTCCTTGGTTTTATAGTATTCCTGGTACTTTTCCAAGAACAAATCCCTCATGACATTCCATGTCCTAATATTCCTAAGGTTCATAAACCAACGCAAGGCTGCATCCTTCAATGTGGCTAGGAACAACTTGAGCTTTTGCGCATCATTATGATAATCATAATTGTTGCACAACACATCAAATTCGAACAAAAACATGTCAGGATCCTCAGTAGAAAGGCCATGAAAAAATAGGTAAAGCTAAATGAGGAATATTATTCATAGGGGCATCTCGCTCAGGATATGTGATAGGAAACTCAAAATAACCGGATTATTATTGGCCAAAGCACTATTACCGTTGTTGTTGTTGGGATCCATGATATCTAATGCCCGAGGAGTAAAATAGGTTCTAAATGGCTTGGGGTTTCTTCTAAGAATGGACCAACTTTAGCCCCGTAAGACTTCTTGAAAAAATATTCAACCTTTTTGTGTAATACCTTAGAAGAGCTTGGATGAGTATTTGCGGGTGTTTGAACAATAGTGGTCTCAATAGCACATCTCTCAAGATTAGGTTTGGTTAATTCTAATGATTGCAACTTAGTTTTCAATTTCTCCTAAGTTGAGCTACTTCCTTCAATGGGTGATTTTGACTTATCTTGCAATTCTTTGGGTTGTGGACCCTCAATGGATGATTTTTATTTATTTTTGGGTTTTTTGGGTTGTGAACTACTTCCCTTTTCTTTTCTAATGAATCTTCCTCTACTATCCCTACTATGATTCATGCACCTAAATGACTTATGATAGAGCAAACTAAGGGTAGTTATCCAAACGAGGTCGAATATCACGTGGAATTTCTCCTTAGTGTACTGCTCCTAACTCAATTTACTAAAAATGTAGGCCTTTAACATTGTTCCCTGGCAACGACACCAAAATGATTGGATTAAACTGTGGTCTTAAAGTACTCTTGAAATAGGTTTGATTTGATCTTTAGAAATGGCTTCCTCAGTTCATCCTAAAGTGTCAATCCAAGAATGTAGGCTTTTGAATTGTGTTGTGGAAATATTTCAAAGGGTTGTAATTAATAAACCAAGGGTCGATGGATGCACACTAATGTAATCTATATTTGAACATAATTTTGATTGGCAGACTAGCTTCCTATCACATGTGTGATAGGAACCCGTGAAGAAATAGTTCTGAAATAGAAAACAGATTACTAGCACACAACATGATAGAACTGAAAATCTGTATATAACAGAATGAAAATCTTCCTTGAAATAAGATGAACATAATCCAAGTTAAACTATTGGATGTAAATATTCTTTTGACATCAATTGACTATTCGACTTCTTAACTCATAATGACTTTACTAATCGATATCTAAGTATTCTTAATATTGATAATAAGTGACAGGTAAATTATACACATTGACAAGTATCAAACCAATAGAGATTAACACAATTGTAGAAATGAATTATATAGATAAGAATCTGCCAATTAACATAGTAATGCAATTAATCGAATAACTATGAAATCACAACATACATTACTACACACATATATCTAATGTAAAGATCACCAACAACCGAGGAAGTGGGCCCTGCCTTCACCGACTATTGAATGGTGAAACTCACAAACACATAATTACTCCACACTAGCTATCATTCATTCAACTGCAGTAACAAAGTATAAGTGTAGATTTAATTGCCAACGTCTGATTTTTATTATGTATCTCTCCTTCTAGTTTTTAGCATACACACACACATACATACATACATACATATATATATATATCATAGCTACCTATACTCATAACAGTCTTGTAGATGAAAGCGAATAAGAATTATGGTTGTTTGTGGCTTACAGCCAACAACCATCGAAAGATAATAAAAAATAGCTTAAAGTCTTTTGACAGTATTTTGAAACAACATAACAACTCAAAACAAATTTTCTAATCTTGACAAGTATAGCCAAAATGAAAAAATGACTTCAACCGACTTAGTCATCCTTCCACCGACGCCCTTCATGATTTGCTGTCAACCACTTTAAACATTGCTTGTTACCAAAATCATAAAGATAGTTAGCAACAGTCAAAGAAATTGATATTTTCACTAGTTTTACCTTTCCTTCTATTTTATAGAATACCTTTAGTTCATTAACGAAAAGTGACAGGAATGATAGGAAACACTAGGAAAGATGCCAAAGGTTAAAACAAATAATAGGTAAAATAATGGCATGCTTTTCCCCCAACACTTATATTACATTCTTTCTTTTGTGTGCTTGTGATTTTATCACATTTGTTATAAAGTTTGATTATTATTAAAAATTCAATGGTCTTGTCACATCCCCATGTTAGGCCCCTTGAAGTTGGGCATTAGGTGGATAAAATATTAATAAAAATAAATAATCAAAAGGAAATGAATGGAGAAGAAAGAGAGAGGACGAGTTGGACAACTTCCTACAATTCACATTAACCAATGATGGTGCAAGAGAAAAGGGAGGTTATTGTGCCATTAATAAGGCATGAAATCCCTCCCCCTTGGTTATCCAATCTTTATGTTGGAATTGCATAGAGAAAGAAAATGTGATTTTGGAATAATAGGGAAGGATATATAGATACATTTGTGGTGGAAAGCGAGAGGAAGGAGCAACAAAAGACAAGGGTTGAAATATTAAAAGAGGTGAGGGGTTGTCATAAATACCTTGGTAGGCATGATGTTTTAAAAAATGGATCCATTCAAAAGGCTTTATGAAATTTCGAGCAAATGCAACTGGCAGGAGTAAATCCAAACTCACTCCAAACTCCACAAACTTTGATGAAATCATTGTTGGAAATATTATTGATGTCAAAGGTGTATGAAAAATATTGTAAGAATTATTATCATTGTTGTCAAAGGATGACTTCCATGATGAAAATTTTGTTGGTTGAAGACAATGAATAATAAGAGTTTGATTTAATTTATTTTTGGCCGACCTTCATCCACTTATGAAAACTTTAGATTTAAAAGGTAGAAATTAAAATTGAATATTAATTTAAGGGGCCATCCCCTTAAGGAAGTTTTATCTCCCATGGATGGCTGACCTCACATTAAATTAATATTTATTAGAGATGGTTGACCTACTTTGAACGATGAATTTAAATATTTAAAATAAATTTTATGTCAAATCTTGGCCGATCTACTTTTGGTAAAGTGCATGATTTCGTTATAAATACAAGTTGGGGGATTAGAAAGTTTTTCAATGAAAAATCATTCCTTTTAAGAGCATAAATTAGGAGAAGAGTAGATTTAAGAATAAAAAGTGCAAATTTATAACAAGCATTGTACTTGATTCAAGGAGTAGACCTTTAAGGCATATTTATAGTAGACATTGTGCTTGATTTGGAGCAGACCTCTAAGTGCATATTTAGAGAAGACCTAAGAGTTGATTTGGAGAATACCTAAGAGCTAATTTGGAGAAGACCTTGTACTTGATTTGAAGTAGAATTTGGATAAAAAATTTCATCATTTTGTAGTAGAATTTGTTGCAAGTCTTGAGCAGAGATATAAGGTAGGTTTGGAGCAAATATTAAGGAAAAATTGGAGTAGAAATAAATGAAGTTAACAAAATTATGGTAGATTAGTGCATGCAGATTTGAGAAAGAAAGTATATGACAATGATTGTATCATTCAAGAGTAGATTTGTGAGAAATATTATGTATATTCAGATTTTGTGAAGACAATATGTTCATCGTCTATTGAAAGAGAAACATCTCGAAGGTGATATTTTGTAGAAGAGGTTGGTGCCTCTTAAAAGAAGAGATTGGTGTATCTCCTTGAATTGGTGCTCAATTGCGAGGATTGGTGTCTCTAGTGGGTTAGTGCCTATAAATTTTGTAAGATCTCATATAATCTATATTTAATTGTGGTTTTATCTCAAAAGAGTTTCCATGTAAATCATGTTAGAATTGTGAAACAAGCAAAAAACCATGAGCCACAGGATCAAACAACAAACAAGTACACCTTCCACACAAGAGATCTGCAAACAAGAATTGTTATATTTATCAACAAGGAAAAGTTACAGAAGAAGCTTTCAAGAAGATATGAAAGCCGTGATATTTCCCATGGATAATATCCAAGTGATATTTACAATAAGGGTTTAATGCTTATAAGAGAAAAGCCCTAAATGAGAAATGGATTAGATCGTGACAAGTGTCAACATCACATGAGATGTGACATAATGATCTAATATAAACTCAACTAATAAAGCATTCCTAAGTTTAGCTAAAGTGTGTGAGAATAAATTAGACTAATAATCAATTAAAGATTAATTAATTATTTGCTAATGTATGATAACTCTAACATAAGATGAACTTAGGGAGTAGCTAAAACCCTAAAAAGAATGCAAGATGGGTCTTGGAAAACAAGGCCAAAAAAGGTACCCATGTACAAACAAAAGATCTCTATAATGTGGAGAAATAGACTAGAAAACCTCATGGGAAAAACTCTACTCCAAAAAGAGATGAAATCCAAGTGAAGGACTGGAGAAGCCTCCAAACAAGACAAGGTTGTCCCAAAAGCTAGGAACAAAGAGAACACCATAGAAGCATGAAGAAGAGCTTTGCACTTGTCGAAAAAGAATGACTATTGTAATGCCTGAAAGAAGAACCTCCTCTGAAACATATGATGATCAGGATCAAGAAGAAAAAAATCTGTATGAATGCCCCCAATGACACTACTTGAATCAAATGGAAAACAAAGGAAAACACCTTGAACTTGAAGATACAAATGGAAAAGGAACCAAAAGTCTGAAGAACTGATCATGAGAAAATGGACTTGGTCACCTCCAAAAATAGGAATGCAAGAGTGTCCATATGGTAAGTGCTCCATCTCACCGAAATGTATGGGTAACCAGCCACTGCATCCTCCTAGTACATAGGAACAAATACTGTATACATAGCTCACTCCAATGCAAAACAAAGGAAGCATTAGCACCAATAGTAGAAACCCCCCCATAATGCTAAAAAGGGAGAGGCGTGAAAGGTACACTGAAACTGAATGCCTGAAAGTAGTGCATGAAGAGGAACCAAGAGCATTTGAAGGTGCAGACATGAAAGTACAAACAAATATAAACGATTTGAAAACAAAAGTCACAACGCATGATAAAGGTATGAAGGCAAACAAAAGCAAAGATCAACCCCCATGACACTTTATATCATAGTGCGAGTACAACAAGACACAAAGTGATGTGCAAGATCCAATAATACATGTGCAATACAGAGGCACTTTATCTCAGTGCATTTACAAAATTATAAGTACATGCAATGTGAGCCCATAAGGTCCAAAAAGGACAACATGCTGAAAATAAAATTATCTAATAGAAAAAGAGGAAACTGGTAGCACCGTGATGAATTACATGAAAAAACATGCAATTTAAAAAAAATGACACCCAAAAATATGTCCGGATGCAAAAGATATGGCTCGTCAAAATTTTTGAAACGAGAATTGAGAAACTACAACACTGAGAAAAACATAATTCTGGAAAAAATAGAAGACAAAACTAGAAAATACCTGCACCACTGCGAAGAGCTCAAAATTTCACCCCATTTCAAAAAAAATTGTACGCGAAAAGACCATCGTATGGCTGAGATATGGCCTCTGGAAGTTAAGGTGCAAAACTGAAAAGCCCAACAAAAAGGGGCTGAGAAGGGCAAAAGAACATCTCCTCCAAATTTAGGAAAACTACCTCCAAATTTGAAGGTTTTCCATATTTAGTAGTGCTGGAAAAAACTCCTCCAATTACAGTGCAATATTTTACATAAAAAGGCAAAAAACCTAGGTTTTTATTTTAAAGTTAAAAAAAACCCAGAAAATAAACTATTATATTTTTTTAATAAAAAATATATAAAAA
>VDFB02031014.1:0-87151 GCA_007258455.2 Sequoia sempervirens | reverse complement strand
CATATGTATTAATTATGCACATTCTCCAAAATGTGCTCCACTTTCACCAATTAGGATTGAGACAAGTGTCCCAATCTCATTGGCTCTTCTTTAGTCTCACATTCCTCCCATCTCTCCATTTTTTAATCCTTCAACCCTATTTATAGATGCCTCTTCTACTTGAAAATCATCCATAATCTTAGCATTTGCATTATAGGCACTTTCATTTTAGCATCTTCATCACATCTTGTTCATCACATCAAGAAGCTTATCAAAAGGGGTTGGGAAAGGGCTACGTTTTACATCAAAGTAGCACCAATCTCTCAATGGGATGATGGTTTGAGTAGTTTAGGAATAGATTTCATGTTCATCTTGCTTGTAGTTTCATGTTAGTTTGATAATGTTGTCATTTCCTTTACATTTTCTCAACAATTTGATGGGGAAGGCTTTTATTTCATTTGTTCAATATTGACTAATTTAACTCATATTTGTCAATCTTTGATTAATGTAGATTTTAGTCTTCACACTATAATTCATATTGAATATTGCAAATGTATATAAGATTTCTCTAACTCTTACTTTATGTGCATATTTAAGTATTGCCATAATTTTCTTCCTAAGTTCCATCCATAAATTGTAAGGATAGAGAATGTTTGCCTACCATATTAATCATTTTTCTCTAATGTAATACTGTATTTTCCAAATGGGGTATTTTATGATAGATTTGGTATCTATCCCATAGCTTATGTATTATTTTGAGGCATTATTCCATAGTCACCAAGACATAGCCATCAAATATGTTGGTATTAAAGGACTTCAGTTGTAGCCTGGAAATTCTTTTATTAAATTTAAAATTAAACATGGATTGATGATGACTTATTTCTAATTATTTTTGGTATGCAAAGTCAATCAATAAATAAAAATTTGCATGGTAGGGTGTTGTAAGAAAGAAAAAAATGTTCAATCAACATGAAATCAAAGGAGTACTACATCAACATTTATAGTTGTAAGGATACAAAGGGATTTAAATTCTCACACTATACTTCTATAAATATATTTAAATCATTTAATAAATTAAGGGGCTTATGTAGGAGTTGAGATGGGAACCTTGATCAATTATATTCCCTCGTATACCAAGTTCTAATAGTGCTTTAACCACCACTATTACTACACAACTTATGCAAAAATGAATCTAAAGACCAAATATGTACAATTGAAGGTTGTCAAGAAATTGACTATAGAAAGAGGTTTAGGGATATATGTGTAAATATGAAAAGCACTTGTGCAAGATTGAAATAGAACAAAACAAATTTCAATTTCTAGTTTATCAATGATTAGTTGTAGTTAATTTGAGATCAAGAATTTGAGCTAAATCATAAATGCATGACACAACATATGATTCATCTATCATATCTAGAACTAAGTACATCTATCTTTCTTGCTCTATTTTGTTATATATTTTCATAATAATTTAAGATTTAACTATGTTATGTAAGTAATCATTATATTGAATGTTTAATTAATTGATTATCCTAAGTAATACAAATATTATCTGTCATATTCTATTTTTTTGAAAATGATAATTTCAATGCATATTTTTTTAGTCAAATTCATTAGCTCATATTTCATAGAACTCGTTTATATGAATCCATCTCTCATAAATAAGAATGGTCCACTTAAGCCATATTACATCTAATTGATGTTTGTAAAATGAAATATTAAGATTTCAAAAAATATTTAAATAAGAGAATTAGAAAAAAATGATAAAATTTATTTTGTGATTAAATATTTAATAAATTATGAAATTGTAATAAATACCTAAAAATCATTTCATTCCTTGTTGCTTCATATTAAAGTCAGTTTGAATATAATTATGATGAAAGATATTCTAAAGCCATAAAAAAACACAAAACATTATATCATTAACCATATACATTAAAACTAAAACATAAATAATATATATATTTAAAAATATTAAAGTTCTTGAATAGTTCTAAACTAAAACAAAAATCACTCTTTAGCAAAGAAGAATATATTTAGGATATCTATACTTGATTTGAAAATTTAACTTCAAATTCATACTAATTTTATATTAAGAAAGATCATTCTAATATTGGCCGCTTGTTTGCGGACAACTCTCCCGAATCGGAAATTAACACGAATAATTACAAGTATCAAATACAAAGATGACAATCTGGATGAATTGTCAATTTGCGAAAAGAATGATTGTTATAGGGGACGCCTATATTGATTATGCAGCTTCAATATTCCAGGCGTTCTCCGGCGTGCAAAATGATTCATCAGACGTGGACGATAAATCTGCAACAGGACCATTTGCGGCACTGTACATGGCTACTGGATAAGTGGGAGGAATGTGAGGCAGTGGAGCTTTCAATTTCAGAATATCGATCACCTGTCTTATACTCAGTCTGGCTTTGGGATCCGGATGAGAGCACAACAACCCCACTAACATCAACCGTTCCATCTCCTCACTATTAAAATTTCCATCCAGCCTTGCATCTGCGGCGTGCAAAACTTTCTCCTGTCCATACAAATCCCAAACCCATTCGACTAATCTCCAATTATGGTCATCCAAGCTCCGGTCCACAGCCCGCCTCCCGCACGCAATTTCTAAACTCACAGCCCCAAAACTGAAGACATCCGATTCGAGACTTGCTTTTCCTGTAATTGCACACTCGGGTGCAATATACCCAAATGTCCCTGCGACCACAGTTGTGTGGGAGGCAGCGCGCTCACGTTCCACAACTCTAGCTAGGCCGAAATCACCCAGCTTTGCAGTGAAATCTTCGTCCAACATTACGTTGCTAGCCTTGACATCTCTGTGAACAACACGAGGGTCCCAATCTTGGTGAAGATAGAGAAGAGCAAAAGCTATGTCACACGCTATGCTGTACCTTCGATCCCAATTCAAATCATCTCTCCTCTGCTCCCCAAATAAGTACTTGTCCAGACTTCCCTTTGGCAGAAATTCATAGACGAGAAGCAGGCTGTCCTTTTCATGGCACCATCCGTGGAGGCGTACAAGGTTACGGTGCCTCAACTTAGAGATAATGGTCACTTCTGAAATGTATTCCTTCTTCCCTTGTTTAGAGCCTTGGGATATTCTTTTGACTGCCACTGGTTGGTTTGAACCAGCTAAGGTGCCTCTGTACACTCCTCCGAAGCCTCCTTTTCCAAGCAATTCGTTGTCGTTGAAGTATTTGGTTGCAGCGCAGAGCTCAGCGTAGGAGAACTTTCGCGGGCCTTGGGCGAAGCATTCGTCCATCTTTCTGCTTTCCTTCTTGCCGAGCTTGTTCAATTTTGTGGTCCTAACATGCCATCGCACGGCCAAGAGAAGTACAGTAACTCCCACCACGCAGGTTACCACGGACAACAAAATAATTTCTCTTTCGTTATTTCTTGGCCGACTTCTGCCGGTTGCAGGCGGAGTGTTGATATCCCAGGAATGTTGAGAAGAAAACTCCCAAAAACAGACTTGAAGAGACTCGGCAGATATTCTTCCCGTGGAAGCAAAGAACCCAATCTTGATGTTCTGAGGAAAAAGCTGACTGAGGTCTACATCATACGACAAGATTGACGTTGTGGGTTTTGCATAAGCAACATTAGGGTTGATCGGACACAGAAGAAATAGCCGAAGTTTCTGGGCTACGCCATCATA
This sequence comes from Sequoia sempervirens, assembly GCA_007258455.2. Taxonomy (NCBI): domain Eukaryota; kingdom Viridiplantae; phylum Streptophyta; class Pinopsida; order Cupressales; family Cupressaceae; genus Sequoia; species Sequoia sempervirens. The sequence goes on along the minus strand of VDFB02031014.1, from coordinate 83,493 downwards.
ATCCAGCCATGCGTCCCATATCCTGCCGTTGTTGAGATTTACATGGCTTGTACCGATGCTCGCCTCGGAATCAACTCTTCTCACATAGATTTCCACACGGCTTTCACTCATATTGAAAAAATTCTTGAACGAATCAAATTTCACTTGAACAATTTGACTAGAGAAATTTCTGCTAGACGCATGATTAAACAGACCAAGCCATTGACCAGTGGCATTTTCAGGAGCCATGAAGAAAGCAAGTCGATCCCCAGATCCGTTGAACTTTGCTTTATTGAAAACGAAGCGAAAGTGTGTAGTGAAATTGGCAAAAGTGGGAGAAGAGGTTGACTTACGCCATAGAGGAATTGGTTTATTGTAGGTTGCCAAGCCGACAATCGGAGGGGATTGACTTCCTATATATGTGAATGGGTAGTAGGATAGATTATTGAACAAAGAGAAGACGAATTCGACTAGGGATCCAACCAGCGTGATATTGTTCCAGGGAGGGAAGGTGTTAAGTTCTTCTGCATGACCTCCAAATTGGAAGGTAAGAAAGAACAGGAAGACAAGAGGAACAAGGGTTGCCATCTATCGGCCACAGTCTATACAGGGATTTGAAAACAATCATCAATGTTGCCGATATTTTAATGCGGATGAACTTGGCAATTTGTTAGTTCTGAGGAACACACTCATTGTCCAAGAGTTGCGGAGGTCTTGATGCCCTGCAGGCGGCTGGGCTTAAGTGTCACACACTAAGCTCTGACCCAGTCAAAAGTTTTTATTTTTCCGTTTTGTCATCGGCTCGTCAGCCTGCTTCTGTTACGCCGTTTATAACTGTCATATCAAACTTTCTTTTTAAAACTAACTTTTTATCCGCGGTTTTGTTTTTCTTTGTGACACCTACCTCTTGCATTGGCACATACGTTCAGCATCAGGAAAGAAGTCTTACCTAGTCTATTAAGTTTTCATAATATTTTTTTATATGAAAAGGTAAAAATTGTATGTAGTGGAAAAGATATATTTGAAAGTAAAATTTTATTTCTATAAATTGTAATATATTATTTTTATTTTTATTTTTTATATTTATATTTTATGTTTATTTTTATTTTATATTTATTTAAAAGTATAAAAATATAAGTTTATGAAATAATGTTTTTATTTTAAATTTAAATATTATATAAATTTTAAAATTAAATATTAAATAAATTTTAAATTCTAAAATTATTGTATATTATTTTTAAGATAAATTATATTAATTTAATATATTAATATATCCATTTTTAAAGTGAAAAATTAATTTTGAGATTGTAATATGTTATTTTATATATTTTTTTAATCTTAATTTTAATTATAATTATAATCTTAGTTCCAACTTAAGGTTAGGGTTAGAATTAAAGATATAACTAACATATATTTTTTTTAAAATCTATATAAAATAGTTAATTGAGTGATTTATTGTGTATTTTGTATTTTAAACAATATTCGTTTATTTTTTAATTTTGATTTTCTTAATGTATTAAATTTAAATATTTTAAAATATTTACGTTAGATTTTAATTATAATATATTTAGTATTTATATATTATTAATATTTAGATTCAATTTCAAACATAATTATATCATAATGTTTTTCAATTTATTATAATGCAATATTTTATTTTTAAGGATTTATTACTTTATTTTTTAAAATTAAATTTTATATAAGACAAATCTATTCACTTTTTTTTTTCTAAATTCTCCTTGCCAAATTTCATTTAAATTTAATTATTGTTGAACACGAACACAAACTCAAACCTAACCTTATGACATTGGTTTTAATCTTAGAAACTAGAGTTGTTAAACATAACAAGGAACAATGGATGAGAATTTCTTTATTTCTCTTTTATCATTGTAGATTATACAAGAGAAAATCTAATTAAAGGTATCACTCAATATTCTTAGAAGAATATGAATTAGGTATTTGGGCTTGTATTTAATAGTGTTATAGTAATAAGTCTAAACACTAAATCAAGTTAATCAAAGGAAATTAAAGGGTCATTTTTCTATAAAGGAAGGGTCATAGTAGCTCACTTGATTCAACTATAGTGTGATTGTTTATAAAAATGAGAAAGACTAGAGCATAAATTTAAATATGGAAGACAATTGTGGTTATCTCATAATTTGATGTTAGAATATAAATTCATAAAATGCATAGAATAAACGAACTAAAGTTTAGAAAATAGCATTGTTAATATGTTCATTATATTGGAATATCTACCTCTAGTGTATTCAGGTCAATCTTGACTAGGGAAAAAATTATCCTTTGAGGTGTAAATTTTATGTGGTAGATAACAAACATCTACATCCTAGTTCAAATTGTGATATCTAGTATAAAAAGATGTTTAATGATGCCTTTCCTTAAAATTCCTTTAAGGAATCTATGGGACTACCATAGGTAGGTTATTGTATGTGAACTTCCTTATAGGAGTAGTTTTACAGCCTCATGTGAAGGTTGGATTACCTTTTCAAATTCCAACTAATTTAAGAAGTAATTTGCAAGGAAGCTTTGAGATTATGTTTAAGTAGAAAAGGGTTGTTGCAAAATCAAACAACACTTGCATAGAAAAAGAATATGCAAGATGAAAACAACTATCATATGTAATATGCAACTTGTAAAATATAAAAAATATCCTTGCATATAAAGACACGGATAAGGAAGTGAGAAAGTAGGAGTGAAACACATGTAGGACTCTATAGACAAGTGTTGGGAATCTTGGTGATTCCACATGAGGTGATATAAAAAGTGAGATGTATCTATAAATGAGCTTAAGACTAGTGTGAATAGGAACCTCCTAGATAGGATTAAAGCTAGCTAGTTTGGTAATAGTTATTTTTACACTAACATACACCTCTATTATAACCATATCTAGCATCATTAAATAATTGAATGCATAGATCACCAACATGAGGTGAAATAACATTTTCAACATGACTATATCGTTAACATTCATTTGTTGAGAAGAGAGCATAATTCACAACATCATGCAATAAAGACTCATGTCAAATATCATCATTATATAAATAAACATCATGGGGATTCTCATTACATAATCCAAAAAAATAGGAGACAACATCATTATTATTTGGAGTAGCATTATGTTGCATGAATTACAAGTCATAGATGTGTCACTATAATTTAGGGCTAAAGCATTGAATAAAAAATAGTATGATATAGAAATATGAAATTTATTATCATCACATAGAAAAATATCATTAACATCAATAGGTCCATCAAGAATTTACACAAGTCATTAGTTACATCATAAGAATAAAGAAGAACATGATCATCTAGATACATCACTAGTAGTAGGAGTAGAAACATCATAAAGCATATATTGATAGCATAGTCAAATCATAGATAGTTGTTCCAAAATCAACAAGAACAACACTAGGATCTTGAAAGAAATATGTAGAGATTGAGATAAATAGAAGAAAATCCATTTATACAAGACAAGAAAAATCATGAGGGGTAGAAAGAATATGCTCTCTAGCTATAACAACATCACTTGAATAAAAATCAGTAGACTAATCATAAAACATATCTTAAAAGGTAGATGAGTCTAGAGGTATAAAAATTTGGTTATCATGATATATAGGAAGAAGAGACATGATCTCATCACTATGGACTAAAGAATTGCATTGAAAGTTAAAACATAAAAGTGTGTGAGAATTACTATCACTAGTAAAAAAATTATAATCAAGGTGAATCTCGTAGCTATGAGATAATTCTATGAAGAAGGAAAATCACATACCTGATAAAATAACATTATTATAAGAAATAGACAACCATTCAAAAGATAGAAAGAAATGAGAGCATAAAGGATGAAAGTATTGGATGCAATAAATATAAGAACACATCAAAATTATTAATACAAAAATGAATACTTTACCTAAAGGTAAGGGTCCATGAGAATTATGAAAAATGATCTAACAATGAAGCAAAATTACGATGGAGGGTAAATATATTAAATAGATAGTAAACAATGGAATTCCAAACTCTAATAAAAAAAACATGAACAATGAATCGCAACAAAGGTGAATTCAAATCACACTTATCTATAAAAGAAGAGGTATACAATGATATATATTAAATTTGGCTCTAGGAAAATTCACCATCAACAATTCACCATTAGGAAATTCACCAAAAATTCATTTCATGGCATTGAATTTTTTGGGGTGAATTGTTGGCAGAGTGAATTTTCCCTTGATGAATTGGTGGCTGTGAATTTGTTGTATGCCATTAAATTTGAAACTATAATATGCAAAGATAATCATATCAACAAAACCCTAGCATGTGTAAGATAAATCCCACCAAGAAAATTCACCGTCATATAAAGAAATTAACACAAATTTATCTACTAAAAATCAAGTTTAGTGTATATAAAAAAATACAATTTGATTAAATTGATTCAGTGTTTAGACTCATATTATTGTAACACTATTAAATACAAGTCCAAAAACCTAATTCATATTCTTCTAAGAATATTGAGTGATACTTTTAATTAAATTTTATCTTGTCTAATCTACAATGATATTAAAGAGCAATAAAAACAATTCTCATCCATTGTTCCTTTTTGTGTTTAACAACTATAGTTTATAAGATTAAAACTTATGTCATAAGGTTAGGTTTGAGTTTGTGTTTGTGTTCAACAATAATTAAATTTAGATGAAATTAGGAGAATTTTTTTAATTTTTTTTTAAATGTGAATAGATTTGTCTTATATAAAATTTGATTTAAAAAAAAAAGGTAATAAATTCTTAAAAATAAAATATTAATTTATAACAAATTAAAAAACATTATGATATAATTATGTTTGAAATTGAATCTAAATATTAATAATATATAAATAATAAATATATTATAGTTAAAAATCTAATGTAAATATTTAAAAATATTTAAATTTAATACATTGAGAAAAAACAAAATTAAAAAAATAAATGAATATTGTTTAAAATATAAAGATATTCATTTCATCACTTGCTCTATCTATTGATTCCAATATTAGTTTGTATATTTCTCTCCCACCATAATGCCTTTTATATGCTGATCCTACCCTCCCAGCCCTCTCCATGTAGTACTCCTACTAATGAGGAAGCTACAACCACATCTGCTTATCAACTATAATTAATATGAAAAGAAACATAGATAGATCAAAGAATGGGAAGGAACAACATTTCAAAAAAGACGTTTTCCATCAAAGTTGTGTATTCAATATTAGAATATGCAATAAGTCATTCAATTAACTATTTAATAAATCAATTTATCACATATAAATCTAATAGAAACCTCTAAAAATATGTGTTTAATCTATTTTATACAGATTTCTAAAAAATATATATGATAGTTATATCTTTAATTCTAACACTAACTCTAAATTAGAACTAAGATTATAATTATAATTATAATTAACATTAAAAAAATATATAAAATAACATATTATAATCTTAAAATTAATTTTTCAAAAAAAATAAAAAAATTATATTATATTAAATTAATATAATTTATCTTGAAAATAATATATAATAATTTTAAAATTTAAAATTTTTAATATTTAATTTCTTTTAAATTTATATAATAAATTTTAAAATGCTAGATTATTTTATAAATGTTTATTTCAAGGCCCTCTTTAAATAAATATAAAATAAAGATAAAATATAAATAAAAAAAATAAAAATAAAAATAATATATTACAATTCTACAAAAATATCTTTTCCACTCCAGATACAATTTTTACCTTTTATATTATTCCTGGTGAATTTGACTTTTTCAAACCCCCTATGGTTTTGTATTATACATATTTGTTTTGAAATGTAATTTTTTTGAATGTATTTTTTTTTATATCTAGTTACAAATTCATTGTGTTTGTATGATTATTTATTTGTTTGTAAATTTTCGGGTTTCAAATACTGTTTGTTGAATTAATTTCTCCCCCTACCCACCCCCTTGTGTTGGCCTATAATTGTTTAATATATATTGAAAACTTATTTCTCTAAAATTTATAAGGTCTTGTTTATTATTTTTATCTATGAATTTATTCTTTAGGAATCTAGATATTACTTGTATGCGAAAGTCTCTTCTAGTCCAACTTTCTTTGAGAAGGGGCTCATATTATTAAATCCTCACATGGATTAAATGAATAAAAATGGTTTGAATGTGATATTCACATAACTATGTAAGATTTGTGAGTACAACTAGCCACAAGATCAAGCAACAAACAAAACACCTTCTACTGAATAGTTCTACAAAATAAACATTTGCTATTCCTAAAAAAGAAATACTTACATAATGAATAATACAAGAGACATTGAATTCTTTATAAGAGAAACTCTAATGATAAGGGCATTCGATCATGACAAGTGTCAACATCTTGTGTGATGAGAAGGATTGATCTAATATTAGCTCTATAGTTAACATAAATAAATCATTGAGTTAACTAATAAAGCAAACTTAAGTTTAGCTTAACTGCATGAGAATTAGAATAATAATTAATTAACAATTCTCTAATACATGAACTCTAACACCCCCTCCTCAAGTGTAACTTAGGGAGTAGCTAAACAACTCTAAAAACTAATGCATAAAAGGAAAAGAAATCATGAATGGGTCACAAAAACTATGCCCGATGAGGTACCCAGTACAACTAAAGATCTCTGAAAAGTGGATAAATGGAGAAAACCACATGGGAAAAAATCCACTCCAAAAAGAGATGAAAGCATGTAAAAAAACATGAAGGAAGGAAGGCCTCATGAAGATACCTCAAGGAAAAATTCCTTCACCCCAAGCATAGATCACAACTAAATATAGTGAGGTGATGCCAAAGGTTTCATGAAGATGTCTACAACCCGCTCCTCTATAGGCATGTACTCCAACATGAGAAAAACATTTTGAATCAACTACCATTTGAAGTGCATGTAGATCTCTATGTGCTTAGCACACTACTGCTCCACTAGAGTATGAGAAATATGAATGGAACTCTAATTTTTGCACCAAAGAATGGTGGGACTATCAGGAGAAAAAACAAACTCAGTCAAAGACATTCAAACCTGCTAGCTAGCCAAAATTACTACATGATACTCAACCTCTATGGATGATAATACAATAGCATATTGCTTCTTGCAAGAGCATGTAATGGGACCAAAACCAAGGTAGAAAATAAATCTAGAAGTAGAATTCCTATCATTGACATCATAGGCCCAATCTAAGCTAGTGAAGCCAATAATCTAAGGATCTCTTGATGTATAGTGAATACAATAGTGTGAGGTGCCATGAATATATCTCAAAATTCATTTGGAAAATTTCTAATGACTCTCATGTGGAACATCCAAGAATCGAGAGACAAGACCAACCACAATTGAAAGATTAGGACATGAATGTGTTAGGTAAAAAAGACTGCCAACCAACTGCCTATATAATGTAGCATCTATTGAAGGAGTAGTACAAGTGGAAGATAATACAACACCTGACTGGAATGGTGTGGGAACAGGCTTTCAATCAAGCATGTCAAATCTCTGAAGCATGTCAAGATCATATTTATGTTGAAATATGGAAATCCCATTTGAAGAATTAATAACCTATAAACCAAGAAAGTAGTGCAGAAGGCCAAGATCTATCATCTCAAACTGCTCCATCAATTCTCACTGAACATTTTGGATCATGGAGGATGAACCAAATGTAAGGATTAAATCATCCACATATAGCACAAGGATCAAAATATAGCCCTCTTGTCTCTGAATATAAACTATGGGATCAAAATGACATCATGTGAAGCCAAGAGAAAGAAGAAAAATGTCCATCTACTCATACCAAGCCTGAGGGGCCTGTTTCAAACTATATAGTGAAATATGAAGTCTGCAAACCAATGAGGAGTCCTTAGTAAATCCACGTGGCTTCTCCATATACATATCCTCATGAAGATCACCATGAAAGAAGGCACTCTTTATATCCATCTGAAATACTTACCATCCTTGTGAACCTATAAGGGAGTGTACAAGGTGAATAGAATTCATCTTGGAAAGAGGGGAAAATATCTCAGAATAATCAATACCTTTAACTTGAGAGAAACCCTTTGCAACAAGATGAGCCTTATACTTATCAATATAACCATCTATAGCATATTTGGTATGGTACACCCACTTGCACCAAACCAAATTTCTTCCATTAAGAAGAGAAACTAAATCCCAAGTATGATTCTTCATCAAAGAGGACTACTCATCTGCCATAGTGCTATCCCACTCAAGAATACCAATCACCTATGAAAACTTGTGAGGATCATCTAAAATGGTATGACTCAAAAGACTAACACCTAATGTTTATGCATGAGTGTGATAGGACTCTGGGGGATCACCTACCAAAGATCCAACTGCATCAATAGTATTGCAGGCCCACTTGGGTAAAGGATGAATATCTGGAGGTGGTGGGATAGCTAGAGCATCATCTTCATCCTCAAGAGATGAGTAATCCTTAAGATATGAGGAGTGAGTAGTAGTAGATGATGGAGAAGTTGGGGATGAAGAATCCATTAGAGGAAAATTCTCATCAAACTGGAAATCTCATCAAAATAAGACCTCTTTAGAATTAGGATCAAACAACCTATACACCTTAACATCCTCACAAGAGCTAAGAAATATGAGTGGTCAGCTCTTCCTCTCCACGAATCTTCGTTGAGCTTCAAGAATGAATTCCCAAGCCTCACTACCAAAGACTCTAAATGAAGATACATTGCGCTTGACATGGGCCCAAGCCTCCTCAAGATTCATATGTCACAATGCCTTGTAAGGCATATGATTCTAACTATAATTAGCACAATTAACTGCCTCAACCCAAAATGAAGAATGCATATCTCATGAATGATTCATATAGTTAGCTTTTCACATAAATTTTTGTTCTTTCACTCAACAACACCATTATACTGAGGGGTGTATGGAAGTATAAGTTGTTGCTACAAACCATGCTCAATGTGAAAGTCCCTGAAATTCTAATTAACATACCCCCCCATTATCTATGAATATCCATTTGATAGAAAGAATAGATTGCTTCTCCCAATCTACCATAAATATCTTGAAAGAATCAAAGGAATCACTCTTGTACTTAAGAAATTACACCCATGTATGCTAAGAGAAGTCATCAATAAATGTGAGAACATATTTGGCCCCTTAAAAAGAAGAATTTAGAAATGACATGATGTCACTATGAACTAGCTCCAAAGGTTCCTTGACATGTGTAGCTCTACTCATAGAAAAAGAATCCTAATGATGTTCGCCAAGAGTACATCCTTGACAAACACCATCAATATAGGAAATCTCAGGGAGCCCATACACTAATTCCTTTGTACTCATCTGCTAGAGATTTCTGTAATTGACATGACCAAAATGTTCATGCCATATCATGCTCACAGTGTCTGCATGTTCTATGAATGATGGGCATGAATAGACTAAAATCACAAAACCATTAAATTAGTATAAATAAGAAGTATCAACATTTGTAGTAGCCACAATAATATCAAGATCATGAAGGTCATGAATAACTACATCATGAGGGGTAATATTGACTATCCTATAGATGCTAGATTGAAAAATATGATACACTAAAATAATTTTGTTGGAGATATAAGGAACTACAAGTACCTCCTAAAGAAAACCACCCTCAAGTGTGATAGTTTCTGAGTCCAAAACTCAAATCTTTATAGAATCCCGAACTGCAATATGAGTAGTACTATATTCTAAAAGGGATGAGACTGAATCTTGAGAATGTGTAATGCCAGAATCATATATCCATGGAGCTGCAAAAGGTAAGGCCCTTGCAGAAAGAGCATGACCTTTACCTGTAGATGAGGAAGTATATTTAGGGGTGGTGATGTTATGTTGTTGCATGGATTCTTCCAAAGCCTCTAATCTCTTCCAACATCTATTTATTGGATGTCTCTCCTTATCATAAAAACTGTAAGGTTCACTTGCTTTCTTCTTCATCTTGTAGGAAGACTCACTAGACTTAGAAAATTTACCATACCAAGGAGTGGTTTGAGGTTTCTCTTATGACTTCTGAGATGTTTTGGAGGAATGCTCACTACCTGATGAAGTATCATTCTTGGGATTTTGTTTCCTCTTTTTTTTTCCTTTTGGGTGTTAATGCTACCAATTTCTAAGTTTTAAAACTAGAAAGAGATTCAAACTGAACCAAATTTTCCTGTTCATGAGTCAAACAATCACATAAAATCTGAAAACTAGGCATGGAAAATGCATCACCAAATGCATCCATAGTAGAATATAAAGTAGAAGAGAAGACCTAAAATGACCCTTGAAGCTTAGAAAAAATCAAGAAAATACATTCTTTTTTATTTTTATTCTTCCCACAACCCTACAAAAGAGATCCTAGTGACTTAAACCTCTATAGGAAGTCCTCAATGGAGAGGTAAGAATCAGGTACAAGAGATGTTAATTCTACCTCAATCTAGAGATCTCTTTACTCATTGATGGTGCCAAAAGTATCACTGAATCAACACCACATAACCCTAAGAGTGATGCAAGGCTCCAAATGAAATAAGAGACTATCTAAACCATGCAATGAAATCAAACCCATAGCCTCATTTGTCTTGTTCCTATGTTCAAATATCTCAAATTCACAAGTCAATGTTGGTTGTACTTCATCCAATGTGGACCATAAACCCTCAAACAAGTGACCATTCTCGTCATATGAGATTTCTAGGTATGATAGTTGTGTGGTGTAAGATGTTCAAATGAAGAGGTGTTCACCATGATGGCTATGGTTTTCAAAAAAATGTGTGGTATAGGATTTATGATCTCTAATGTACATATAGATACTTAAAGCAAAAAATTTACCCCCCCCGACAATAGGAAAAACCAAACCATAATATAACTTTGAGAGCAAAAAAATTAAAAAATTAAAATCACATTAGGGAGATCCCTATGTACTCAGTGAATATTCAAGAAACATGGACCACATGGCTGTGTAGAGCATTGAAAGAGCTTTCCAATGCCTATTCATTTGTAAAAAATGGAGTCCATTTTCCCAAGTTATGGCCCCACAAGCACATAATATAAAGGATTTCTTCAATTAGCTATAGAAAATTTATAGTAAAACATCAAGAAAAAATAACAGTAGATGAAGAATGGGCTCAAAACCAACTTTTTGATGATATAAAGTTTTTGAGAAATAGACTTTGTACACCCAAGATATACCCAGTTTTGTAAACTTTACATAATTACATCCTCAAGGACAATTTGAGGGCTAAAAAATTAGAGTTGTTGGTTGCATGAGGTCTACCAACTAGGCATAGGGGTTGAAGCTTAGAGAATATTCCAAAAAAGGAGCGCTTACTTTTTGACCCCAAAAAGTTTTGATTTTTGAAAAAATGCATGATTTAATTTTCAAAGCCAAAAAGTGTGCTTGAAGAATATGCTACAAAATATTCTTCAAAGAATATTCTAAAAAATATTCTCTTTAAAAAGGATTTCCAAATAAAAAAGGAGGGCATTAAAATTTTTGCATAAAATTTTGCATATAATAAAGTTTGAACGTGCAATTTTTTTTTGAAAAAAATATGCTTTACCTAATTCGCCTCTCTTTTTCCTATGTAGAGCTTTCTTAATGGTGGTAGTAAGTACAGTACATCGCATGGATCCGTATGTTGTATGAATTCCATACGACAATGGAATTTTGACCTCGAATTTTGTACCACAAAAACCTCAAAAAAATCAACTTCTTCATTTTTCATAAAATGTTAGTCATTCTTTATGTTTCTAGCTACTCTTGACATGATGGCAAGGTCCGTTTTGTGCCAAAGTGCTTCAAAATTTTCCCACCTCTAAAAATTGCAAAAAAAACACTAAAAATTATACATTCATTCCTGTAACCCTAGATGAGAAAAAAAATCAGAAATGGAGAAGGGGTTCGTTGAATCCTTACTCTGGTACCATGTTAGATTTGTGAATAATAGTAGACACAAGATCAAACAATGAAAAAAACACCTTTTATTGAAGAGCTCTACAAAACAAAGATTTAATATTCTTCAAAAAGAAAATACTTATAAAATGAATAATACAAGAGAGAGTGAATGCTTTATAAGAGAAACCCTAATGATAAAAGGATTAGATCATGAAAAATTTCAACATCTTGTGTGATGAGATGGATTGATATAATATTAGCTCTATAGTTAACATAAATAAAGCATTGAGTTAAACAATAAAGCAAACCTATGTTTAGCTTAAGTGCAAAAGAATTAGAATAATAATTAATTAAAGATTAATTAATTATTCGCTAATGCATGATAACTCTAACAAACTACAATTTTTTCTCCCCTTGGTAAGCATGAAAATAAAGATTATCATAATAAAACATTTTTAGTTCAACAATAATGTATACATGGACTTGCTAATATATCTAATGTTAATGTTCAATCCCACATAGTTTGAAGATATAATTTACAACTTCTTCACAAATAAGTCATTTGAGCTAGATATATTACAAGCATGTACATAGTGCTAAGGTGGACCTCCCTAGATCTATATCTAATGAATCTAACATCCATCCACCATATACCAACATGCCTTATTTTTCCATTACCTCTTATTGAATGGTACATATTCCTCTAGTTTTCCCTCTAATTTTATTTCTATAATGTCACAAAAATTTTCCCTAGGGGAAATTTCATATTTTCTCATTTAGCCTTGCATTTATTACACATAAGAACATTTATGATAAGAGCCTCATCGACAAAAAATTTGTGATTCCAACCCCATGAGAATCAATGATGAAGTGACAATGATTTGCCATCTCATTTCTCGAAAACTAATGAGTTGAACACCTGTGCGACATGCAAACGTCTATGGGGCACACTAGCACCCTAACAATTTTATGAGACTGAAATGAGGAATGTCAGAATCTTGACTCGTGACATGTGTCCCTAAAGTTAGATTTTCGAGTGTAACGACTCCTCCCACCCTTGCGGCTAAAAAACTCTCTTTCTTGCTCTCATTTTGGGGGGTTCTCTCAGATTTTTCACTTTACTCCTTCAATCTCACACTATTCTCTACTTCTCGTTCTTGTAATATCTCTTCTACGAGCGAAGATCTTTCAGACTGAGGTCCCTCCAATAGCCAAAGCTCTCTTTCCAACATTAAATGGTGCATCTTTGCATGCAAATAGGGTCAAGGAATATTGGCAATGTTCTTTTATTTTTTTTCTATTTTTGGAATATATTGCTTTGTTTACTTTGCTATTCTAGGGTGGGAGCCTCTCCTCAAGTGGGGATTGTTTTAGTACTCTTTTATTTGTCTACTTTAACTCTCTCTATCTATCTAGATATTCATGGAGGTGGGAACACCAAAAAGGAGGTTTGACTGTAGCAAGCCCCAAAACAACCCCAACATTTTTCCTCATCTGGCCTTGTGTTTATGTTGTTGAAGTGAAGCTTGGAGGAAGGTTCAAAGTGCGTGATCATTTGTAAGTTTACCCTTGGCCATCCTTTTTTTTAATATCATTTCCTACTTTCTGTTTATCTATTCTATTGAATAGACCTTAGAGCTGAGCACAGTAGTAGGACTTTAGCATCTCTATTCAAGGTTCTAGTTCTCTATTTGCCTTGGACACTAATGTGTCCCTTGATCTAATGTGTCGCTGGTGTCTTGATAATGCCACCTAGTCCTTTTCTAAGAGCTATTCCTTCTAAGGTAGAGATCTTGAAATCATGCTCTCTGATATTTAAAGTCTTCTTGAATAATTAGTCTATATGCAATATTATTTTCAATTTCTTCATTTAGCAATGCTTGAGGTAGTTAAGGGTAGTTCACTTCCTGGGATTCTCTTGAGAATGAAGAGACTCATGAGTAACGAGTCCCCCTTCTCTTATAGTTTCTTATATGTCTTAACTCATAATCATCCTACCATATTCACACCTCGTATACATATTTTGACATCCATATCTCCTTATTGTCAAACAACTATAAGTTCACCCACCACTTCCCGTTGAATGATGTATTCATGGATATATGGTATTATTAAATAAAAACTATTCATGTAGCCTAAACATATAAATAGGAATCTTAGTGCAATATTACAAAATTTTGATGTATAAAAAGTGACCCTAGATCCAACTAGGATTAGCTTCTTTTCACTTGACTCCACATTTGAACATAAACCAACTAGGGTTTGATGATTAGGTTTATATTCTCTTGAGTTGTAAGGAAGATAAATTTTATTTGTGTTTTAACAAGCCTATTTGACATATAACTGTAGATCTTAAAATATAATTTATTGTACAAAAGAAAACAAAAAACCATAGAACAACTTCAAATCTGAGAGTGAGATACAAATAGGACCTTGTAATTTAAAATAAAACCCATAGAACAACTTCAAACACAGGGCTTTTCAACAGTACCCTATCAGAAATTGAAATAATATAGCATCTTCAACAATACCCTATCAAAAATAAAACAATATAACCTAAGATAGAGAACAATAATGAATAAACTTTTTGGTCTTCTCTCAATAGAACACTATTTAAAATTGAAAGAATAGAGCCTCTTGAATAGGAGCTTAGAAAAAATGAGAGAATATAGCATGACCTAGAAAATAACAATCGGCAAAAACTACATAATGTAAATAATTTTATTGGATCATGAGAGTGATCATGGGACAATATAGCATTTCCAACAACACCTTCTCAAGAATGAAACAATATAGGTTAAGCAAGAGAACAATAATGAAAAATGTCCAATGGAATCTAACACAAAGTGTATAACATTAACTATTTTATTTCATCACAACCATAGCCTAAAACATATGAATTATGTCTGAATCTTATGTCAGAAACATAGAGATCTGTACATAAGATATATAAAATGAAACACAACAAAATGAGCCCTAGTTTCCAGCCTTCGATATTGGGTCATGGAGCCTCATGGACTCTAATCAAGGGTGGAATGAATATTGCTTATTACAATCAACATAGATTATATTAGGGTCTAATTGTCTATTTGACTATTGTCACTAATTCTGCAATTAGTTCATCAAATTCACCATTATAGCTAGAGTCTTCTCTGCAAAAATAACAAAAAAATGTGAAGTTTAGTGTGGTGATCCTCTGTATTTGATAGAGAATATGTAAATCAAGAGATTTAAAGAGTTCTATAATGTATAGTACATAATATGGAATACACGTGTAATGCAATAGATGAAATAAATAAAATATAACCATACTTTTGCATGTGGCGGATTGTAGTATGAAGACAAGAAAACAAGGTTTGATATCCACCCTACCATATTGGGTCATGGAGTGCCATATGCTCTCACCAAACTCTCGAGCAGAATAAACTATCCACCACTATGATCGATGGTAGAAGCAATGTTTCGGCCACTGATGACTTTAAATAGAATCATTGAAATTCGCATTATGGCTAGAGTATGCTCTAGAAGAATAACAAAGTGTGAATTTTAGTGCAGTGGTCATCTCTAATTCATAGACAATATTTAAACCCAGAGATATCAAAGTTCTATATTTTATAATACACAATTTTCTATGTACTTGTAATGGGGGGAATGAAGTAAATAAAATTTAGGCATACCTGGTGCACGTGGTGGAGTTAAATGAAAACATAAGAAAACAAGGCTCGATGTCCACCCTACCATATTGGCTCATGGAGCATTGTGCACTCTCACAAAACCCCGAGCAAGAAAATAAATTGTCCATCATTTGGATCAATGGTGAAAGAAATGTTTATCCTGCTACTGACTTAATACAATATCTAAAGGAGTCGAAAGGTCCACGAATGAGGATTGTTTGGGTTGAGTATGGTTGCAAACATGAAAGGATAATGTGAAGTTTAGTGTAATAAACATGTACCATTGGTAGACGATAAATCAATCATAAAATATAAAGACTTGTAGAATTCATAACAAATAATATGCAATGCAGTTGTAGTAGAACAATGTAAGTAAATAAAATCTAGGCATACCTTGTGTGGGGAATGGATTGGAGTATCGAGACAAAAAAGGAGGTCTGCTTTGCTCCCTACCACATTGTGTCATCAAGCATCATGGGCTCTCACCAAACCCTCAAGCAGAAAGATTAATTGTCCACCACTTTGATCAACGGTGAAGGCAATGATTTGGAACCTGAGAAAATTTGTTGAGTGGAAATCAATGTTGTACATTTTTAATAAATTTACATGGAGTTGTGAAATAATAAATTCAAGAAAAGATATATAGGCTTATGTTTTATAGAAATAGAATGTAGGTGAAGGCCATACACCACGCAAATGTGCAATCATAAAGCTATTTAACAATTAGGAGATTTGTAAACTAGAGATGTGCATCTATACTTTAGTACGTACATTTGCAATCTAAAATGATTTCAATGAAATATGGTTAGACACAAGGTAAATTTGAAGTTTAGTATAGCAAACATGTGTCATTAGTAGACAATATCTAAAGGAACAAATATAAACAGTTGTATAGTTAGTAACAAATAATATCTAATGTATGTGCAATAGAATAGATCATATAAACAGGATGCAGGCATACCTTTTGCAAAGATGAGGAGACAATATGTGGGCAATTGCATATAATTTTCTTCTGGCACTAGGCAATTTTATTTAGCTGAAATCAGTGTTATCTATTTTTAAAAATATATACAATTGTGGCATTTGTGAATTGTGAATCTTGGATGTAGTTGCAAAAGAATAGATGGAAAGAACGAGATATAGCCTTACCTTGTATACAAATGGAATATAGTTGCAACTCGAACACCATGGAAAACTTGTGAGCATGAAGTTATTAAGAATTGTGAAGATCTACAGTAACAACTGGAAATGTTTGCAATCTAAATTTATTACAATTTGAAATAGTTAGAAAGAAATGATTCAAACATGATTGATCTAGAAGCAAAATTATTTGGTAAAGGTGAGGAAGGTATTGAGAGAAAAATTAAATATAGATAATAGTTTGGGCAACTGGGGAACAAGAATAAATCAATGTTTATTATTAGGCACAAGGGGAAACACAAGGAAACAGTTGAATAGAAACTTCTATAAGAAATCACTGTAGAAGTAAAACCTTTGGGATGTTGGGAAAAGTGATTACAACTTGACTATGGAGTGAACAAGGAAAAGGGAATATTAGGAATCAAGGGTATTGTGAAATAATTTAAACAAAAAGGAAAAGGAGAAGTGGTATATCTACCATGAAGAAGAAAAATATTCCATCATGATGGGAATGCAGACAATTGTTGGAGGTGATCCTCTTGTTTGATTTGAAGTGCATTGTATTTGTTGGAATGTATCCTAGAGTACCTATCAAAAGAGAAATGTGGATCTATGTGTATTCCTGCTATTGATTTAACACGAGAGAGAGTTATGAATGTTAGTCATTTCCTTCCTTTAGTTCCAATATCTATTGTAGCTTTCTCTAGTGTTAAGCCTTGAGATTTATGGATTGTTATCACCCAAGCCATTTCCAAGGGGAATTGTCTTTGGCTACCTTGTGTGATTGGGATAATCAAAATGAATCTTGGATTTTCTTCATCCCATGCTGGGCCAATGTAGTTCTGGAAGTTGACGGAAACATATTTAGGTAGCTGAGGTGGTTTAGCACCCCTAGCATATACAATAGCCTTCACTAAACCCATTGATCCATTAACCAGGCCATTTGTGACCCAAAGATTTGTTGTCAACATTACTTGTTGACCAATTTCAAGCAAGATTTTTGCTTGAAGTTGTTCATCATCAGCATAATCAAGTGTGTTTTGTTGGGAACTCTCAGCAGCACTAATTGTAATTGGAACATTTAACTAATGTAGCATTTTCCTATTGTGCAAAGCAACCAACTTATTTTTTAGGAATAAGTGGATAACCTCATCAAAATCTTGGTTTTGCTTAGACATAAGCCTAGATTTTGTACAATTCATAAGAATTTTCCAAGCAAATAGGGATTCCTGGAAATTTCTAATATTCATAAGGAGCATACAAAACTATTGTTGTGAATTAGATTGTCCATGCTAGTGAAAGATAGTGTCAAGCGTGACAACAATATTAAAAGTGTGCCAAAGTGCTAATTCAATGAACGGAGAACCGTAGATAGGCTTGTCCATAATAGAGGGTAGTTGTGCCAAGTAACCCACGAGTATAATAGAGACACCACCAAATGGCTGCATATGTCTACTAGGGAATGCTTACTGCAATCAACTATCTATTTTAAGCAAAAATTTGGAACCCAAGAAGCTCATTTTATCAATTAATATGTACTTAATATGTTTGAAGTCATCTTGAAATATGGTCAATGGTTGTACTTTCAATGGATTCATATCTCTTATTTGTATCTAGAGAGTAGTATGCACTATGGAGGCACAAATATTGTAAGTAGCAACACCAGTTGGTGCCAAAGCAATAAAAGGATTCATTTTATGATTCAATGATATATTTAGTGCTCTTTATATCTTGTCAGTGAGGAATGATTTACCTATTCCAACAATTTCTTGAATGGTCATACATAGTGGTGGCAATAAAGATGGGACAAGATGGTGTTGTTCAATGATATTCAAAGCAAGCTTTTTCCTAGGAGATAGTCGATGGAAAAGTGCAGGTGTTGCAAATGAGCAAAGAGTGTCTTAAGTTGTATGCAATTTACTCGTTGAAATAAACTAATCAACAATGCTATAAAGATTCTCTAGAACATGGTGGTTGTCCCACTTGTGATGTAGGTCAAAGTCCCGTTTACCCAAGATTTGTAGTTGGTCAAAACAATTTTTTTTTGTGGCACCAAGTCGAGAGCAACTCCCATTCATATTCATTTGTGTGGGGCAGATACTACATGCTATCGGTATCACTATCACTACCATCCCCATCGATAAGGGGACCATAAGTCTATTGACATGCCAAGCATCATTGCCAACAACATAAAATAGCCTCCAATTTTGTGTTATGCTTTCTCTTGTAAGGCCTATGTCAGCCTCAACATTTTGAAAAGGTTTGTATAGTAGCAATTCTGACCAGCAAAATTTTTCAAAGGCATCACTTTGTTTCAATGGGATGGTCTTGAAAAGTAGGTAAAGAATGATGATAGGAGGTTGTGTCCGAGCACGCCAAGCTACACCTTTGCAATTTTTCCAATATGTATATATTTGTGCATAATGAATAAGGGATATTGTCTCCATTTCAGCTGGTCTTTGCATGGAGGAATGAATATAACCTTTGGCAAGCTCATCACCATTGTCAACTATTTTCAAACAATGAAATTTTTTCCTGCTAACATTCAAAGATAAGAAATTATGCTTTGAGATGACAAGGGAAAACTTTTGCAGCAAATGGCATGTTTCTTATGAATGAATGTCATGATCTATAGCCGAATTCATCATGAATTTTTGGTATGCAAACAACACTTTATCCCCAGATGAATTTGTATTTGTAAGCCTCTAGAAGATATCATTGTAGCTTTTAGAATTTTTCTTAGACTTTGATGCATATTGTGAAATGTACTTTAGCATAATTCATCTAGACAATACTCACTGGAAATCAACATTTTCTTGCCAAATTGCAAGCATCTCAGGGTTGTGGATATTAACACACTCATCATTTCTTTCTAGTTTATACGATTTTTTCAATTCACTATCAATTACCAATGTCAAATATGGCTATGTATTCCATGGAGCTTTGTAGTGACATTGTAATTGGTGGTGTTTTTTCCTAAGGAAAGTGTATTGAGTGCACTTGGTATGCCTTTGCACCATTTTCAACAATTGTTAATATTCCACCATTGGATCCATGGAAGAAATTTGTGTAGTATTAAGCAAGCATGGGTCCTCTAAACCTGAGTGGTGGATCCTTGATATTAGTTGTTCTGGGGCACGAGGTTTTCATGCTGAATCATAGCGATCAAAGAAGTTTTTTGCTTGCTGAAGCTCATGTGGTTTGGACCAATCAAGCATGTCCATGTTCGGGCCACTTGGGAGCCACAAGAAACCATGTACATGTGTTGACCCGCGATGTTGCCACTCATACCTATAACAATAGTCCTTTGTGTGGAAATCTCTCTCAATAACCTCGTCACTAAAAATAGTGAATCGCAAGTGCATGTACAAGGATGTTATGTGTGGTTTTTGTACAATTTTCTCTATGAAGTGTCTTTGGTAGTATGGAAAATCCAACTAGGAATGAGGTTCAATAACCCTATGTAGACCAAGTCATTTTGTATCTGAAGAGCTCAAAGTGAAGAAAAGAGTCGATGTATCAAGCTGGTGGATCATTGTTGCAAGCTCTTGTCAGGACTTGGCCAAATATGAGCATGTTCCTCACAAGGATGCACCAAAGTGAACAAGTTGGTTTGCTATTTGGGTGTCTAGTTCCTCCCGAGGCAATTGTTGCAAAGCAAGAACAGACTTTGGGATCCTTTCCTCCAAGTTTTTTTCATAAAAACTAAAGTTGATTGTTGGATTTGATGTCTCATTATCAAATTATAAAGGTAATATCTAAATCTGACATGCCTCCCAGATCTATTATCATAGTATCTCATCAAGTACAAGGCATATTCATGTAAGTTAATTTGTATGGTTCTTGATTGTATGGGAATTTCCATGCTAGTGGGGAACAAGATTGGAAAAGCCATGCTTAATAACCCTTCTATATTATATTCATTGATAGGGCTAGAATTTATTTCAGGCCAAGGCAAGGTATTTTGACTAGTGTATGTAATTTGTAAGACATCTCTAATTGTCTACAATTCTCGAGGAGGGTTGGGCATCAATGATATAAATGATGATGAGTCTTGAAGGTCAGCTTCCTCATCAATAATGCTTTCTACAGTTTCCATTGGTTCAATTGGGTTATGTCTCGGTTGTTCCATTATGTGCAGAAGATCAGAGATGTTAGTACTTGTAGAAGGAAAAAAAATTAAAGCACCACAATCTATTGCAAAATCACTATAGTATGGGTCATTCTAAATTTTATATATTAATGTAGCCATGACATTATGTTTGTCAACATAGCAATCATAGTTTGTACCCTGAACACAAATTCTTCACATAATAATGACTTCAAGATCATGTAGACGACGCGGAAAAAAAGTTACAATGGTCGTGATGCCTTGTGGGAAGCTTATAGTATGGCCACTATATTTGTATTGGCCTCCTCTAGCATGGGTTACTTGCAAAACTTGAGAAACTCTAGCTATAATCATTTCTTCGACTTGAGTAAGCTTTGCAAGGATGGTTGGTTGTGGCCCTGGATCCATTTTTTTTGTTAGGATAAATCTATGGACACCCTTTTCAGAAGCACAATGCAAACATGCAATGCCAACACTGGATGCTTGGACTCTCATGCCAGCATAGCTCTCATTTCAAACAACACAAATTTTCAATTCAGACAAAGCATCAATGCATTAACGGAAGGACTGCATAGCAATGACAAAAGTTTCACTAAAAAAATTGCTTGAGTGGTGGGTTTCCGATGATGTGCATGGAAAGGAATGGTTAGCAAGGGTTTGCAACAGTGTACAACTAGGTATTATGGAGGAAGATTCATTGTGATGGTTGTGTTGCAGCTACAAAGGGGTGGGAGTTGAGGGGGTGCAACAATGAGAAAGTCTTGCAAACGAGCTTGCTTTCAATGGTGGTGTTCCTAGTTGGGCATGCGGTGCCAAGCCAAATGGGTCTAATGCACATCTTTGTTGCAAGTACTTGGCTCACCGACCTGTGTAAATCTGGTCTTTGTGGTGTGCATAATAAAGCTGGTTTCTCTGGCGCTTGGTTTCCTTTATACAATCCACACTCAATGTAGTGTTGGAACTTGAAGAAGGCTATGAAGCCTATAGTAATAATATTAAGAAAACAATAAAATGGTTGCAAACACCAAGTTAAAGGCCAATGGCATAACTAAAGAAATCAAGCTAATTGAATATGCAACAAAGTAGCCAAAGGCAGATAGCAATAATCAATAATACCCTATGGAAAGCAATATAAACTATCTAACATGAACTATTTTACTATGTTCCAACCACTAACACAATATGGAAGCCATAAAGGAAACAATATTGGTTTGAAGAATGGCCTAGATGGAAGACTCACGAGACATAACGATCCATAGTAATAAAGCCATGAACAAAGAAAGGAAAATGCACACATGGCACAATTATTTTTTCCAACAGTGCCTTATGGAAAACAACCAAAGCATACATATATGTATATGTATATGTAAATGTATCTATCCATATGCAATGTATTTAAAAGTGCTTGCAAACTCCAACTAAAAAAACAAGAATGTAACCAATGAACAAATAGTTAATACAAAATGAAACAGACAAAAGGAATGCCTAGTCTCCACCACAGCATACTGGGTCACAAAGCCTTGTGAGAACAATATCACTAGAGAAGTGGCTAATTCAAAAGCAAATGCATTGATTGCAATACTAAATTTTCCTATGGATAGGAATTGATGGTAACACTATGCATTGACGAGTCTTCTTTTTAGCAAAGCATTTTTAGTGTTAAACCATGACACATATACTACTAATTTGTCAAGTATAATGATGCATAGTTTAATACTTAAATACCCTTCTAAAAAAGAAATCTCATCAATGGTATGAGCTCAAGTGTGTCCACAAATTTCTTCCCTCTAATCAATCATGAAATGAATGTTGTTTATTACTCCCAATATAGCACCTTTCATTCTAACAGTTATTATTTCGAGCGTAGAAGGGACAATACCCAATGCATCACAATTGACATTATGTATTGCATGCATATATATGGCTTTCCTACTTGCAAATATTAAACCATGGTGCAGGGGAGGGAAAATTTAGGAAATAGAAAACCTGCATGTAGATAAATACTTTTCCCTATAGTCACTTATTGACAATAACCAACGTAAACATATATGGAAATGTGTCTACAAATCTATATATGCATATGCAATCTATTTTCAATGTAGAGTGTCATGAATGGAAGGTACGATGGAATCTTTAAAGAAAAGTGTACTGTTGTTGTTGCCTATCGTTGTGCATCACCCCTTCCTTCATTACACTCTCCATCTAAACTAACTTCACATTTTTTATTGCACATGTATATATACATATACATATACATATAAATATAGTAAAATGAAAACAAGAATCCATTTGCAAACACCAGCTCAACAATTCATGACTTTTTCTACTTTGAAATATAAAAGGATGTGTACACCAACTAAAAAAGCAACAACACAACCAATCAATAGATAGATAATACAAAATGAAACAGACCAAAGAAATTCTTGCTCTCCATAGTACCATAGTGGGCCATGGAGCCCCATGGGGTCTCTCCAAACCTCTGGGAAAGAACATACATTACCCACTAGTATGATCAATGGTGAAGCTAATGCTACTTACTATGCCCAATATAGAGCCTTTCATACTAACATTTATTACTAAGACATCACAATCAGCAAAATGCATTGGATGCTTATATAGCGATTTGCTAGTCATAAATTTAAAACATGGTGCAAAAGTAAAAAATTAAAAAATTAGAAATATGCACATTCACAAATACTTTCCCCAATAGTGATATATCAATAATAGCCAAAGCATACACATATGCAAATGTATTTATAAATGTAGCTATACATATGAAATTTTTTCAATGGAGAGTGCAACAAACTAAAGGTACAATGTACACTTTAAAGAAGAGTGTAACGATGGTGCTCCTATGGTTGTGTATCGTGCCTTCATTTGTTCCAGTCTCCATCTATTAAAAATTCACATTTTCTATTGTACATGCATATATACATACACATACACACACACACACAACACACACACACACACACACACACACACACACACACACACACACACACACACATATATATATATATTACAATGAAGACAAAAATGTGCTTGCAAACACCTAAACAAAAAAAAACAAGATGTATTGTCCACTCTAGCATATTGGGAACACAATTTTTTGAGTACACATGCATATATGTACATACACATATGCATATGCTCTGGTTTTAGAGTTTTCTAGCACCAACAGAAAGGTGGTGAGCTACTATTTGGATTTGGTGAACTTTGGTCAGAATTTTCATCAACCTTCCCAGTTTTTGAGCTCTTCGGTGCCAGGGAAAAGGTGGTGGATTGTTTTTTGATTTAAATATATGCATACGTAAATGTATACATGTGCATACAACCATGTTCACAAGTACCCACAACACAGCTAAACAATGAATAGCAAATATGCAATGAAAAACAACAACAAAAAGGCTTGCTCTCCACCCTACCATATTGGGTCATGGAGCCCAATGGGCTCTCACTAAACCCCTGAGCAAGAA
Organism: Sequoia sempervirens; assembly: GCA_007258455.2. Classification (NCBI taxonomy): domain Eukaryota; kingdom Viridiplantae; phylum Streptophyta; class Pinopsida; order Cupressales; family Cupressaceae; genus Sequoia; species Sequoia sempervirens. The sequence continues at coordinate 59,173 of VDFB02031014.1, read as the reverse complement.
AATAGATTTTCCATCACTTTTATCAATGGTGGAATCAATATTTATCATCACAAATAACATACATCATATCATTGCAACAACTCCTTTTGTGAGGTTGTAAGAAATAAAAACCTAAAAGGTACGCTTAACAAATATGCCAAAAAATACAATCCAACATCATGGATTGGATGTATATGGAGGAATTTTCTATTTGGAAATATACAAACTAAAGAAGTAGATGTAGAAATCTATGTACATGGTATTGCATTTAGATAATATTCATATATTTTATTTTACTATTCTTATTAAAACTCAGACATATAATTTAGAAATGAGGGTTAAAACAACAATAGTCAAAGTTCCAAGAATGAACTTTGAAGGTGAGTGCAAGCTGTTACCATCATATTTGTATGCAATTTTCCCTACCATGCTAAACTCTATAGACATAATTCTCATGCTGGCTTGAATGCCATACACCTATGGCTAATTGTGACTTTGTATTTTTCTTATAATTTTTGTTGACCAGACATCTGTTTGCTTTTGTTTCTTTGTGGTGCTTGTCACATGAAAAGAGCTTTCCTACCTAACACCAACATAAATCCCTACAATCTAGGTAAACAAAAAATAACAAATATGAAAAGAAATACAACAAAACAAGGCCTAGTCTCCACCCTACCATATTGGGTCATGAAAGCCAACGACCTTTAAGCAAACCGCTGAGCAAGAACATACATTGCCCACCACTTTGATCAATGGTGAAACCAATATTTCTTATCACACTTCAAAGATACAATCAATCATTCAAACAAGTTCATCTTGATCCTGGGAGAAAGAATAACTAAAAAGGTACACTTAACTAATACACAAAAAAGTAGAATCTACCATCATGCACTAGGTGCGTATGTAAGAATTTGTTTTTTTTAAGTATACGAACTAAAAGAGTACATGTAGAAATGTATGTGCATGGCATTAGATGTAGAAAATATAGATATGTAGATGAGTGGAAACTTATAGATATAGATACATAGTGATACATCTATTCAAAAGGTCGGTCAGACTTCAACCTTCAAAGAAGTTCGCAATCTTGGCTCACAGTTATGAAAGGAGGTAAAGTCATAGAAGAACACCCAACAATGCCTTATTGAAAATTGCAAAGAGTTTCGGTATCCTTGCTCAGGTTTTTGGGAAGAAAGTGTTGGAACAACCATTGCCACTACACATACACCATAGAACAATAAATATTGATGCCAAGAGGACGAGATTCTATGAAGGTGCAAGTCCAACCGCCTGCTGTGAAGTTTCTCTAAAGGTGGTTGCAACATATTTTTTTTTTCTTGCATGGGCCAATGACTCCAAAACCAATAAAAAAGTGTTGGCAATGCTACTAATAATCAAAGTGATGCAGAATTCATGTGCCATATTTATAGATATCTATGTACGTGAAGGAAGCACAAAGACGTGCATACTAGGAGAACCCTTTGGAATATTGTTTCACTTGTGGTTTGTAGGTTGTTGTAGGCTATATTGCTTGATCTCTATTAATGCAATATTGATTGTTTCAGATTTTGATAAGCTGTTGTTGACAAAAGACTATATATTGTTGGTAATAAAAACAAATATTGTTTAATCTATGGTCCATGTTTTATGGCTATCATTTTGCAAGGGTATGTTATTGTGAATCTTTTTGTTTGATGGTTGTGTCCATCTACCTCATTGTTGAAACCAATATTGTTTTATTTATGGCATTTTCTTTGTGGCTATGGTTGCAATGGAGTAACTATGGTTTCAATGGAGTAAAATAGTTAATGTTATACACTCTATGTTTGATTGTAGTAGGAATTGTTGATTACTGTTCTCTACCGTAGGCTATGTTATTTTTTTCTGAAAAAGATGTTGAGAAGCCCATATTATTTCAATTTTCTATCTAGTTCTGTTGAGGAAAAACACTATAATTTCACATGGCCTTGCCACAACAATTTTTTTTTGTGTGGGAGTCTGTTTATTCCTTTAGCTTTGTAGCTATGTTTGGTAAGGAATTACATTGTTAACACTATTCAGCCTTTGTTGATTGTTGCTGCCTATTTTGGCGTATATTGTCTCGTTTTCAATAAAGTCTTGTTGAAAAGGTTGTATTGTTTGAGTTTTCCTCAAGGAATTGTTCTCAAAAGCCTATATTTTTTGTTAAAAGAAATATTGTTTCATTTATGGTTGGCATTCTGTGGCTATTGTTCTACATGGGTTTTATGATTTACTCCATCAAGGATTGTTATTTATTGTTCTCTAGCTTACACTATATTGTATATATATATATATAGCAAAACTGGCAAGATCATCTTCATTGAACCTTAATGTCTTTATTCTTTCAATAAGAATAATTGAAATGATAAATGAAACAATTTATTCAATCCAACAAAAGAACAAACAACAATGCCATCTGGAAAATAGCACAAACTATTTTAGTGCTTCAACAAGTATTAGATGCAAAGTCTACAAAAGAGGAATGCAAGATATCAACTATTTTGTAGTTTTTTTATGATTTATGTTGTCTAGCTCTGGCTACATTGTGCCATATTCAATAAGGTTCTGTTCAAAAGGCTATATTGTTTCAATTTTTGATAAGGTGCTATTGAGAAAATAATATATTGTTTCATTTATGGTTGTGTTAGGTGGCTATTGTTTTGGTTGGGTTTTGTGGCTACAGTTATGTGGGTTTGTCCAACTAGCTGCTATTGAAACCAATGTTGCTTGATTTATGGGTTTTATTTTGTGGTTATGGTTGGAACAAAATAAAATAGTTAATGTTGTACACTTTATGCTTTGTTGCACTAGGTATTGTTGATTATTGTTCTCTTTCTTAGGCTATATTGTTTCATTTCCGATAAGGTGTTGTTGAAAAGGCTATATTGTTTCATTTCTGATAAGGTGTTGTTGAAAAGGCTATATTGTTTGCATTTTTTATAAGGATGTGCTTAGAAAGAAGTATATTTTTTTGCATGGGTTTGTCACTATTAATTTTCAAGAAGGTTTTGTTGAGAAGGCTATATTGTGTCAATTTTTTGATAGGGTTTTGTTGAGAAATGAGTATTTTTAAACTTCGGTTTGTTTCTGTGAATCTTTGTGAGTTTATGTTTATGGACTCCATTTTGTGGCTAAAAATATATATAGTTGTGGCATTTGTGACAAAGAATTTTTGATGTAGTTGCAAAAGAAGAGATGGAAAGAATGACATATAGCCTTACCTTGTATACAAATGGAATATAGTTGCAACTTGAACACCCCATTGGGCATTGTTGATTATAGTTCTCTTGATTAAGCTATATTGTTTCATTTTTGAGAAGGTGCTATTGAAAAGGATGTATTGTTTCAATTTTTGATGAAATTCTACTGAGAAAGGAGTGTTTTATGCATGGAAGTATGTTTTTACATTTGTTATTATATATATATGTTCATTGAAGGTCAATGAGTAGTAGTAGGATAGTGTGGATATAGACAAAAGACAACATGACAATAGGCATGAGCTTGATGCACAAAGGTTTCATGAAACATTCCACACTCTTGACCCCTTCCTCCTTAATCACATCAATTGTTTCATGAAGCCTTTGTGCATCAAGCTCACTCCTCTTGTCATTATATGTATATATATGTATATGTATATGTATATACATATATACATATATATATACATATATATTTCTAGCCTACTGGTTGCCATGTAAAAGGTGGTGGAGGTGATTGTTGGATACCTTGGGAATAGGGTGGCACATTTCACTCAGCATGGATAGAGAAGGCCACTTGAATTGAACGTTGGTTCCCATCAACATTAATTATTGTATGCTTTGTGTGTACTGGCAATGGTTGTAATAACACTTGTCGTTTAACACTTTGGGCAAAAAAATGAATGTCTGGGAATTTTCGATAAGGCATTGTTTGGTGTCGTTCTGTTGCTATACATGCTATTAGAGTCATTAGTGAGGAAGGTAAGTTTTCTATGAGGGTGCTAGCTCAATCAAGGTTTTTGCAGCTTCTACGAAGGTGGGTAGAGGTTATTTTGTGTTTTTTGCATGGGGTGATGGTTGCAAAGCAAAAGAAAAGTTTTTCTTGTGATAGTATTTTTCCCATTTTTGTACAAGAAAGCTAGTAGGAAGAGGTGTGTTTGAAGCAAGTGGGAAGAGGTGCATGTTGGGAAAACCCTTAGCAATAGTATTTGATTTGTGGTTCTTGGTCTGTGCCAAGCCATATTGTCTGATTTGTGATAAGGTACTATTGATTGTTTCAAATTTTGATTAGTTGTTCATAAAATACTATATAGTTTTGAAAAACAAAATAATAGCTCCTATATGGTTCACTATTTTTGTGCATGGTTTTGCATGGATTCGATACTGTGATTTTTTGTGGGTTTCTATTTACGGTTTCTGTGTTCTGGCTATGGTCGCAGGATTGGAAAAACAAGGTAGTGTGGGTAAAGCTAGTGGAAAGAGGTTTGCTTGAACCAAGTGGGAAGAGGTGCATATCGAGAAAACCATTTTCCATATTGTTACACTTGTGGTCCACGGGTTGTGGCAGGCTATAATGTTTTATCTGCAATAAGGTACTATTGGTTGCTTCAAATTTTGATAACATGTTGTTGAGAAAAGACTATATTATTTATGATAAAGACTATTGTTTGGTTTAAGGTTTGTGTTTCATGGCTTTGGTTTTGAATGGGTTTCTAACTATGATTTTTTGTGTTTTGTGGGTTTCTGTGGTTGGGTCGGTGTTCAAACCAATATTGTTTGATTTATGGCTTTTGCTTTGTGGTTATGGTTGCAACAAAATAAAATAGTTTATCTTATACACTTTGTGTTAGATTCCATTGGGCATTGTTGATTATTGTTCTCTTTCTCTAGCTATACTATTTCATTTTTGAGAAGGTGTTGTTGAGAAGGCTATATTGTTTCAAGTTTTGATGAGGTTTTGTTGACAAAACAATAAATTTTTCTATGGGTTTGCTATCATCAATTTTCTATGGGCCTCTTCTTCAAGGTTCACATTTTGTGGCTATGGATTTGCATCTGTTTGTAATTGTGTATTTTTTATGTTTTGTAGATTTTTGCTTTTGTGTCGGTGTTCAAACCAAGGGTGTCTGATTTATGGCATCCGTTGTGTGGTTATGGTTGCAACAGAGTGAAATAGTTTATCTTATCTAGGTTATGTTTGATTCGATTGGAAACTGGGCACAAGTTTCTTATTGTGATATTTTTTTTGATGCCACCGTTGATTACAATGTTGGGTAATATATTTTCCCTATGTACAGATACATATATATGTCACAATGGGTGCAAAAAATATTCATAGACATTGATCCCTAGGTTTATTCTATTTCTACATTTTCTGAATGGTAAGTTGTATTGCAAGTTCCAGATGCAATATTTATCCCACCGTTGCTAAAGTGTAACAACTCACATGCATGATGGGTGGTTACCCACTATTTGTGTGAACTTTGGTCAAAAATTTTTCCAGCCTTCCTGTCTTTTGAGCCTTCAATAAAGTTGGTGGATATTTCTTGATTTTTAAATCAAAAGCATTTGGTATGTCAATAAAGAATGCCAACAAAATTAAATGCTAGTTCGCATTAGGCCTAATTCGTGTATGGTTCCCATGTAGTTACAATGTTCTTTTTGAAGCATAGTTGTTACCCGTCTAGAACTCAATAAGGGTTTGTTACAATGGAAGGCTATATATCAAGTGTGAGATAGAACATTGATCAAAATTCTATTGAGGCCTAGACAAATAACAACTACCCTTGAAACCATACAAAAACAACTAGCAACAACCCATCGTGAAGAACTTGTACTATTTTATGACTTTGCAACCATTCCTATTGGACATGAGCCATAGATTAAATATAAATTTTAATCAACCTATGAAAAGAATAAGCATATCAACCAGTATATATGAATGATGTTTGCATGTGATTTCACATAGAGACATGTCTACAAATAGGGATGAATGATGTGGGTCTCTAATTTCACAAACATACATATTTGTACATAGGCTAACTAAAATGAGTAACAACAAAAGAAGTCATGCTCTCCACCTTGTGTTATGAAAAGAATAAGCAGAGAAAAATATATATACAAATTTTGTCTACATCTAATTTGACATACACAGATATCCACAATTGAAAAAAGAGGAATAAAACACTACAAAAGAGACACATACTTCTTTTCCATTCACATCTATCTCCAAGCAACACATTCGTGCATATACATTCAACACACACAATAGATGTAACTTTTGGAGTTGCAAAACAAATTCCACATCAATATATATGTCTCAAAAGTTAACTGTACATATATACACATTGTTGATTGTTGTTGAATAGCTAGAAAAACTATTATTTCATCTATTATTTGCATGTATTGGGTATGGGTGAGAAGCAATAAAACACTCTACATATACACTTACAAAGGGAAATATATACACACATATATGTATCCAAAGCTATGTCTAGACAATACACATATATATCCATAGGTGGACCTCAAACATATGAATATTGTTTGCATGGAATGTGAAAAACACATAGATCTATGTATACGAAATATGAAATGAAACACAAGATACATCATCAACCAACCTGATCAATGGTAAAATCCATGTGCTTTATTAGACTTACTATAAAGGCTATGGCTATAATGTTCGTTGCATATGTTGTGCAACCCAATCTACAACCCAACACTGAACAATTCCTTAGTCCAAATAACATAAATTGCAAAATTACTTTGGTAAGTTTTAAATCCAAGCTATTATTGCAACCATACCCAATATATGGAGCCCATACATGAAACAATGTTTCCATGAGAATTCCCCAAACAATAAACATGGCAAGGAGTATATATCAACGCTGCCTACATCTAATTTCACATACATACATATTTGGACAAAGTAAAAAAGAAACAAAACACAAGAAAAAAAACACACACTTTTTTGTGCTTATATACTTGCAAGCAACAAAATGCTACAAATGAATCCAATGGATGCAATGCATATATATGTACCTCAAAAAAAAGCCACACCAATCAATATAAATCTGATGTTAGATGCAGATATATACACATTCTTGGTTGTTAAATAGCTTCTAACACATTATTTAATTTATGGTTTCCATGTAGTGGTGAAAGCTGCAAAGTAATCAAAAAGTCCTCATAAACACATACAATAAGCAATATAATAGTTGACATATATGCACACAAAAATATTTAGCATTCTAAAGTCACCAAGTCAATTGAACAATCTATGCCATTTACAAAAAGGCATTGTTGATTGCAGGTCTGTAGCCCTAGCTTATAACCATATTTAGGGCACTACAACCAAAAATTCCTTATAGAGTACAATTGAAATCAATAGCCTCCTGGTTAGCCAATACACCTCCCTGTATCACAATACTTCTAGCAGCTATAGAAAAGGTGGTAGGGGTGGCTTGCACATGTTGAGAAGCTAGAAAACAATAGTCAACAATGCCTTGTAGAAAACAACATAAACTGTATAGTGTTGCAACCATCAACAAAAAATAAAAGCCTTCAATGACACAATCATGATTTCAACAAAGACCTAGAAAATAATTTTTCCAAAATGAACCTATCAATAGATGCAAGAAGAAATATAGATAACTTTAAATCTAGGCACATATGATTTTTTCCTAGGAAAATGAAATAAACATCACTTGACACAGCTTGTGGGAGCAACATTGCTTTATGTATGCGTTGCATATTTAGCTAGTGGGGGAATAATAGGTTGCATTAAAAGCTTAGCTCAATAATTGGGAACTTTAGATTATTTTTAGTTAGACATTCTTTAGTGTAGAGCTGCACTTTCAACCGCAAAACATATAGTCACCCACATCTATTCTTCACAATGCAAGTAGAAATATATATATATATAGATTTAGCATTAAATGAAATAACGCCTATGAACAAGTCTATAATTATCATTGGTCATTCCATAGAAAAAAATACAACAAAAAGAAAGATATATGCAAGTCCACTAAAATGGAAGACACATAAATAGCTATAGATAAATTGCTCCAAAATAGCCAACAAACAAAAATGTGAAGGCCACATAAATACCTTAAATATAAATAAGTCAAACTATACACCAAAAGGGTTGCAAATGCAAGCAAAGCATGTTTACATTTTTATAAATGCACATGAAAAAAAACCAATACAAGCGTCAAAAAAATAAAATAAACAAGGAATAGACTTACAAGATCGGTGCCAGAGGGTTGTTGAGCAGCCTGGGGAGAGCTAGAGTCAATCGAAATTGTTCAAGCTCCTCTTTGAAAAGGACGGAGCTGCAACATTGGCGATTGTCCACAAGCTCTATTATGACAATAACACAACATCCGAAGATTCAATTAAAACAACGAAGGCTAACGAGTTTTGTTCCCAATTTTTAAATTACAAACTTTTTTACATTTCAGTTTTTTTTGTTGGGACATTTAGAATATGACCAAAAACAAATAATATAAAAATGGTAAATTTATTGAACTCTTCATAAATTATTTCAAAAAAAATCTATGTTCCTCTAAGACAACCAACCTAGAACATGTACATTGTCCATCAGTGTGATCAATGGTGGCATCAATGTTCCATATAATAGAAAAAATACAACTTGTCATTTCAAGAATGTCCCAATAAAAATTAACGTAGCAATCACTATGCATCAATGTTTTTTGAATCCACTATGACATACATACACATCTTCACATAGGGGAGGAGAAAATTTCTGATTCTTGCCCTTCATTTTCTCACCATGGTTACAATGCTAAAAAAATAGTGAACACTATACAGTTTATGTTTATTTTCATAAGGAATTATTCATTGTTATACTCTAACCTAAGCTACATTGTATCATTTTAAACAAAGTGCTATTGAGAAGGCTATATTGTTTCAATTTTAGATAATTTTCTGTTTAGAAAAGGTTGTATTGTTTGTTAATATAAATATTGTTTGATCTATGGATTGCATGTATTCATTTTGCAACCATCACCCAATGAGAGGAAACCAAAATAACCTCCAACCACCTTCACAAAATATTTTTAGTTATAATTTCTCCCAGCCTCAAGAAGGACTTGTTGCAATGATACCTTGTATCTTAAGTGTCTCAGGAAACATTGGTTTCACCATTGATGAAAGTGTTGGACAATGTATGTTCTTGCTCGATGGTTTATGTTTCAAGTTATGCTAGCAATCGAATAAAATTGTTAATCATATACACATTGTGTTAGATTCCACTACCCATCGTTGATTATGACTATTTCATACTACTATTTTGTACATCTAATATTGTATATGTAGATTTTTGTTGATAGTCAAAATCAAATGAGTCGGTATGAAAGTCGAGAATGGCTTCTAGATAACAACATTAACTTTATAATATTAACTATTTTATTATGCATTGCAAATGAAAGTATATAGCCAAAGGCATAGAACAACAATTAGCATTGCGTTATGGAAAACAACACAAAATATTTTAATATATTCCAACATATGTATACATATACATATATATATATATACACACAAAAATATAAACATATTTATATACATACATACATACACATATATACATATACACACACATGTATATATATACATATACATGCATATATATATACACACATACACACACATATACATATGTATATACACATATATATACACATATATGTATATATATATATATATATATTTGTATATATATATATATCTATATATATATATAGAGAGAGAGAGAGAGAGAGAGAGAATTTTCATTGTTGTTGAATAGCTTTGAATATATTATTTCATTTATGGTTTCAATGTAGTGGCAATAGTTGAAAAGCAATAAAATAGTGCACAAAATTACACAACAACAATGCAACACATGAACAAACAATATTGGTTAAAACAACGATCAAGATGGAAAAAACCAACAAAAACACATAGATACACAATAACAAGCCAACACACAATCAAGCAATATTTCCTTCAACCTACCACAACTCCATCGAAAAGGCTATATTCTCCATTTGGGGCACTATTGAACCAATGTTGTTTGATTTATGGTTTCCATTTTGTGGTTATGGTTGGAACAAAATAAAATAGTCAATGTTGTTCATTCTATGTTTGGTTACATTAGGTATTGTTGATTATTGTTGTCTACCTTAGGCTATATTGGGTATATTTTAATATTAATATATTTGTATATATGTGTGTAAATATATATACATATATACATGTACATATACACATATATTTATATACATGTCAATTTTCTATGGGTTTCTCTTTATGGCTTGCATTTAGTGGTTGTGTTGGTAATAGAATAAAATTGTTGATGTTATGCAGTTTTTTGTCAATTGTTATTGTCTAGCTCAGCCTATATTGTCTCATTTTTTATAAGGTTTTTTTCAGAAGGCTATATTGTTTCAATTTTTGATAAGGTAAAATAACATAAACTATTTTACACCTCTTCCCACTTTCTTTCTCTGCCCTTCGTTCTTTCTCCACCTACAAAAAATAGGAAAAAAATTATCACAACCCACACTAATCTAGTGCTTTTGCAACCATTGACACATGCAAAAAACACAAAATATCCTCCAACCACCTTCACAAAAATTGCACATCCGATGAACGCACCTGCAACTTCACAGAAGCTTTCCCTCCTCACTCACAACTATGTTGAATGTTCAAGATAAACCCAGAGAATGACACCCAACAATGCATTATCAAAAATTGTAGAGACATTTGCTTTGTTTTTTGAGGACTTTAAAGACAAATGTTACTTGCACCATTAGCACTACATGGAAACCATACAACAATTAATGTTGATGTCATTTCACTAGCCTTCACTATTGTCACGCTAAACATTTTTATTTTTTTTAAACCAAAAAGCAATCCGCCACCTTTTCCATAGCGATGGAGATGTGAAAAAGTAGGAAGGTTGATGGAAATTCTGAACAAAGTTCACCGAAACGGGAAAAAAACTCAGCACCTTTTTCCCCAGAGTTGGGGAAGTCTAAAACTAGGAAGGCTGATGATAATTCCAACCAAAGTCTACACAAATAGTTGATATTTGTACCTATATATATATACTATACATATATATATACATATATAGATACATATATATATATATATACATATATACATGTATAGATATATATGTATATATACATATATGTAGATATAATATAGATATATATAGATATATATATGTTTGAAGTTAGATGCAAACACAGGAGTATATTTTGGATGGATTTGTCACTGTTAATTTTCAAGAGGGTGTTGTTGAGGAGGCTATATTGTTTCGATTTGTGAACCTCTCTAAGCTTCTCTCCATTTTCTGCCTATGCTTGGAACATAATACAATTCTTAACATTATCCTGTTTTTGTTGGTTGTTGTTGTGTATGTTCAACCATATTATCACATGCTCGAAAAGGCATCGCTAAGGAAAGACTATCATAGCTTTGGCTATATTTTTTGCATTGGGTTATTACTGTGCATTTTTTTGGTGCTTTGTGCAATCAACCATGCATTCATGTTATATAGTCTGTCTGATTCCATTATGCATTGTTGATTATTGTTCTCTAGCCTAGGCTATATTGTGCTATTTTTGATAAGGTGTTGCTGAAGAGGCTATAATATTTCAATTTTTGATAGGGTGCTATTAAAAAGCCTAGATTCTTCCAATTTTTGTTACGATTATGTTTAGGAAAGAGTATCCTTTAATATTAATATATATATAGTTTCAATTTTAAATAAGGTGCAGTTGACAGAAGACAATATTGTTTGTTAAAAGAAATATTGTTTCGTTTATGGTTGTGTTATGTGGCTATCGTTCTGCATAGGTTTTGTGGCTACAGTTTTGTGGGTTTCTCCATCTGGGTCACTGTTGAAACCAATATTGTTAGATTTATGGCTTCTATTTTCTGGTTATGGTTGGAAAGAAATAAAATAATTAATGTTGTTGATTCTATGTTTGGTTACATTAGGTATTGTTGATTACTGTTCCCTGCCTGAGGCTATATTGTCTCATTTTCGATAAGGTTCCACTGAAAAGGATGTATTCTCCATCTGCGTGGCAACGAAATAAAATTCTTGACGTTATGTAGTTTTTTGTCAATTTTTATTGTCTAGCTCGACCTATATTGTCTCATTTTTTATAAGGTTATATTCAAAAGGCTATTTTGTTTCAATTTTTGAAATGTTGTTGATTCTATGTTTGGTTACATTAGGTATTGTTGATTACTATTCCCTGCTTGAGGCTATATTGTTTCATTTTTGATAAGGTGCTACTGAAAAGGCTATATTCTCCATCTGCATGGAAATACAATAAATTTGTTGATGTTATGCAGTTTTTTATCGATTGCTATTGTCTAGCTTGACCTATACTGTCTCATTTTCAATAAGGTTTTGTTCAAAAGGCTATAATTCTGTTTCAATTTTTGATAAGGTGCGATTGATAGAAGACAATACTATTTGTTAAAAGAAATATTCTTTCATTTATGGTTGCATTATATGGCTATCATTTTGCATGGGATCTATGGCTACATTTTTATGGGTTTCTCCATCTAGCTCGCTGTTGAAACCAATGATGTTTATTTTATGGCTTTTGTTTTTTGGTTATGGTTGGAACATAATAAGATAGTTAATGTTGTACACTCTATGTTTGGTTACATCAATTATTGTTGATTACTCTTCTCTGCTTGAGGCTATATTGTTCCATTTTTTATAATGTGTTGTTGAAAAGGCTATATTGTTTCAATTTTTGATAAGGTTATGTTCAGAAAGGAGTATATTTCTAGATGGATTTTTCACTATTAATATTTGAGAAGGAACTCTTGAGAATGCTATATTGTTTCAATTTTTTATAAGGTTTCGTTGAGAAATGAGTATATTTTTTACTTTTGTTTCTCATTGTTATACACACACACACACATATATATATATATGTATATGTATACATATATAGATATATATATTTCCTAAGTTAGTATGTATATATATATATATATGTATATATATATATATATATATATATTTCTTAAGGTGGATGCACATATATACACATTATTGATTGCACTCTACAAAAGTGTATATAGCCATAGGGAAATGCCCTATTAAAAATTCCATAGACACTTGCATTGTTCTCCAAAACCTTCAAAGGTAGCCATTGCTTACAAAGATTGCCACTACACGAAAACCATACAACAATTAATGTTGATACCATTTCACTAGCCTTATCTATTGATGTGCCAAACGATTTTCATTTAAAAATCAAAAAACAATCTGCCACCTTTTCCCCCACCATGCTAAATGGAAGCCATAAATGAAACAATATAGCCTAAGGTAGACAACAACAATGAACAATGCCTTATGCAAAACAACATGAACCACATAACATTAACTATTTTATTACATTCCAACCATTACCACAAAACAAATGTCATAAATGAAACAATATTATTATCAACACTTAGCCAGATGGCCAAACCTGTAAAACACTAAAAATCACAGTGACAAACCCATAGAAAAACATCCCCACAAAAGTTTAACCATAAATCAAACAATAGTGGTCTAAACAAACTATATAGTCTTATTTCAACAGACCCTTTTCAAAATGGTAACTATGTCATTATGTTGCAACCATCACCACAAAAACATGCCTTTCAACAGTGACCCACATGAAAAGCCCACAAAACACAGAAAGCTCACAATAATAGACCGATTCAAAACCTTCACTAGAAAACACGAACCATACATGAATCAATATTGGTTTCAACAACAACCTAGATGGAAAAATTCACCAACAACACACCGGATTAACTATTTTGCAACCATTCACACAAAATAGAAGCCATAAATGAAACACTATAGCCAACAGTCACCCACATGCCAAAACCCACAAAACACAAAAAAACTTGGTTTCAAGATTAACCAAAAACAAACCAGATTAACTATTTTGCAACTATTCACACAAAATGGAAGCCATAAATGAAATAATATAGCCAACAGTCACCCACATGCCAAAACCCACAAAACTATATAGTCTTTTCAACAAAAAATGACACAATGAAACAATATTGGTTTCAAGAGTAACCTAGATAAAAAAGCCCACAAAAATCACATGAATTCAATGCAGGAAACACAAAAACAAAACAATATTGCCTTCCACCCATGGTGGCTACACAGAAACCATAAACCAAACAATTTAGACTAAGCTATAGAGCAACAATCAACAATCCCCTTTGGAAAATAATATAAATTTTTTTAAAAAGACTCAACAAATGGTTTTTTTCAAAATGCACCTCATCCCGCTTCCTTCAAAAACACCTCTTCCTACTTGCTTTCTCTACCCTCCATTATTTCTCCACCGCCTGCAAAAAGTGGGCACAAAAATATCACAACCCACACTTTTCTAGTGCTTTTGCAACCATTGACGCATACAAAAACCACAAAATAAGCTGCAACCACCTTCACATAAATTCCACAACTAATGAACGCACTTGCACCTTCACAGAAGCTTGCCTTCCTCACTCACAACTATCTTGAACAACAAGGTAAACCCAAAGAATGACACCCAACAATGCGTTATCAAAAATTGTACAGACATTCACTTTGTTTTCCAAGGACTTTAAAGATAGATGTTACTTGAACCATCACCACTACATGGAAACCATACAACAATTAATGTTGATGCCATTTCGTTGGCCTTCTCTATCATCGTGCCAAACGTTTTTTATTTAAAAAAATAAAAAACAATCTGCCACCTTTTCCATGGCGCCGAAGACCTCAAAAACTGAGAAGGCTGACGAAAATTCCAACCAAAGTTCACCAAAATTGGAAAACAACCCACCACCTTTTCCCCAAAGCTGAAAAAGTCTAAAACTAGAAAGCCTGACGAAAATTCTGACCAAAGTTCACACAAATAGCCTATCAGCTAATAAAGTCTACAAACTTGTGTGAAATGGCTAGGATGGATATAGATCTTGAACCAAAGGAATACTTGATGGATATGGACTTGAATTTCTTACTTGAATCAAAACCCTACATCACAAATGTTAGCACAAAAAAAAACATGATACAAGAAGATCTTTGATATGATGCTTGAATCTTGATATGGCTCCAAATGCTTGATAGAATGAACTTGAATGCTTGAATATTTGAATGCTTGGATGCTTAGATTGCTTGTTAGGAGAAACTGAGAGAAGGAACCTTGTATTTATACTTATCCATTCTTAATATCGCAAAATTACATAACACCACGCCAACATATGAATTCATTAATTAAAGGAGGCTAAATCCCGCTAGAATGAGTGACAAAGCTTAATGCATGGAGACAAATTTTTAAATAAGAGAACATGATAGTCCTTGTCTTATGCATATACAAGTAACATGTCTTGCAAGAAGATAGACATGAGTAAATATAATATAAAGGGTAGAAGTGTAAAGCCTTCTTACAACAATCCATAATGCAAAAAATTCCAAAATCTATGATAGGTCAATTGCAAATGGTCAAAAGATAATGGTGATAGTGATTCCAAAAATAGGCATGACAAGAAGATCCAAAGGAAATCAATTAAATAAAGGTTCAAAAAGAGTGGGTAAACATTCCAGATAACTACTACACAATTCTATAGTCATAAAAGCATTGTCAAATCCAAGGTCATTAGTGATCCATGTTCATGTGTTTTTTAGGCACTTTTCAACACAAGCAGTGCATAGGTGCACTACCTCTCTTGAAAGAAAATCTCCCACAATCAGATTGCAGAAGACTATCCCAAGGTCTCTAATGTCAGGTCTTGACAGTGCTTGGAATATCTCAATTGTTTTATGTGATTTACTGGAATCACAAGGCGGTCTTACATATGAGTTACAAAGCATGGAAGTTGGGTTTGCAAATGCAGTTTCAAAGTGTTGAAAGTGAATGAACAGTGGCTGTCCACTCAAAACAGCAAGTTGAAACTCATCAAATTCATCTGATTTAGCTTCATGGTGATGCTTTTGGTCCTACTCTAACCAAGGATTAAAATAAAACACAAAAGGAGAAGGGTTAAGAAAACTATTCTAATCTTAAGCTATGAATGAACAGTAACAATGGTGGCTGCTAAAGTAGACAGACTTCCTAAACTGGGTTTTGCTTGGCCAAGAGAAACCTACAGTTGCACAAAACCAGTGCAATCTTCTAAGGACTGTAGATTTTTACATCATATACACACACCATGTACATGCAATCGAACTAAGTTGCAACAATAAAGGAAAGAGGCTCAGACTAGCTTTGCAAAGTGATTCATCATCAATGAACCACATAAAGCATGAGCTAGAAGTTCATCAAATACTAAAAAAACAAACACCATCACCACTCCCATTCAAGAAACTAACACCTCAACTAGTAGGAAGTTGAACCATGCATACATAAAGAGAAAACTCAAAAGGAACACCCATAAATCATGCAATGTTACTCTCTATTGTTGCAGAATGTCTTTACAACAGCTCTCCAACCCTTACAAATGAGGGGCAAGCCCCTATTTATAGTTTTCCAAATCCCAAATGAATGGCTAGGATTCAATTACATCGAATGGCCCAGATTTGATTTACAATAGGGTTTCACCTACCCTCCATTATCTAGCAATTTAAAATACATTCCTTGTCTTTTCTCTGTTTTGTCATCTAGTGCTCAGGTGTTGTAGCAGATTTGTCTTGTAGCTGATTTCCCTTTTTACAGTAGTAGAGACTGTTTGAAGGTTGCCCTCGATCTGGTGGACTTGCAACATTTTTTATTGGATCAAACAGGTCGTTCAATGACTTGCATCAATGGATTGGTGGCCTCTGATTCGAGCGGAAAGCTCCTTAGAAATCATCATCATCTGGAAAAAGGTAGGACAACTCCCTCAATGGGCCTCTCCGATAGACCTATGGAAGACTTCTTGACTCCTGCAAACATGAAGTGTCGTAAGTGCATTTATACATGAGTTAAGCAAAATGTCAGACAAACCTACAAATTCCCTGTTAGATCTATCCATGCATCATCAAAATATCTTGATATTCATATTTGGAGCTCATTTGGGCCATAAAAATTAATGCGTGCTTTAAGGGTGCGAGTGCTAGAGGTTGGAAAGATGGTGGAAGAAAGCCAGAAGGTAGATAGTGGAGGGAAGCCAAAATAGCCGGGAAGAAGGGAGGCTCCCGGATGTTCAAAACAGCCGGGAAGGAGGCAGACTCCTGGATGTTAAAAACAACTAGGAAGAAGGGAGGCTCCCGAATGTTCAAAACATCTAGGAAGGAGGCAAGCTCCCGAATGTTCAAAACAGCTGGGAAGGAGGGAGGCTCCCAGATTGTCAAAACAACCAGGAAGGAGGAAGGCTTCCAGATGTTCAAAGCAACCGGGAAGGAGGGACAGACTCCCGGAAACGGCCACGAAGGGCCCGGGCTTCAAAGGCCGGGAAGGAGGTGGCTGCCAGATGTTCCAAAACGGCCACGGAGAGGTGGAACCCTGAAAACAACCATGGAGGGGCTGGGCTCTGGAGGCCAGCAAGGAGGTGGTTGTCAGATGTTCCAAAACGGCCACGGAGAGGCGGAACCCTGGAAATGGCCACGGAGGGGCCGGGCTCCGGAGGCCGGGAAGGAGGTGGCCGTTAGATGTTCCAAAACGGCCACGGAGAGGCAAAACCCCAGAAACGGCCATGGAGGGACCGGGAAGGAGGTGGCTGCTGGATGTTCCAAAATAGCCATGGAGAGGTGGAACCTCGGAAACAGCCATGGAGGGGCTGGGCTCCGGAGGTCAGGAAGGAGGTGGCCGCCGAATGTTCCAAAACAGCAAAAGGGGGATGAAGCTCCAAAACCACCGAAACTTAACCAAACTTTGACAAAAACCTTGGTAGTTCATTTACGCACGTCAAACACATCCCAGATCCAAAAAATGGTGACCCTAAAGTCAAAAATGTTGAAACAGGAGCGACAGGGGTCCACAGATGTTTCCAAATAGCCGAGGAAGGGAATTTCGGAGGGAAAGTTCTGAAACCATCGAAACTTAACCAAACTTTGATGAAACCTTGGAAATTAATTTAAGCACATCAAACACATCCTAGATCCAAAGAATGGTGACCCCAAAGTCAAAAATGAGGAAATGGAAGTGATGGTGGTCCACAGATGTTTCTAAATAGCCAAGGAGGAAGGGAATTCCGGAGGCAAAGTTCTGAAACCATCGAAACTTAACGAAACATTTATGAAACCTTAGCAATTCATTTATGCATTTCAAACACATCCCTGATCCAAAAAATGTTTCCCCCAAAGTCAAAATTGAGGAATTGGGAGTGACGGGGGTCCGCAGATGTTTCCAAAACAGCCAAGGAGGAAGGGAATTCCGGAGGCAAAGTTCCAAAACCATCGAAACTTAATGGAACATTGACAAAACCTTGGCAGTTCATTTAAGCACATCAAACACAACTCTATCCAAAAAAGAGTGACCTCAAAGTAAAAAATGTGGAAACGGGAGTGACGGGGGTTCGCGAATGTTTCCAAAACAGCCAAGGAGGAAGGGAATTCCAGAGGAAAAGTTCCAAAACCATCAAAACTTAATGGAATATTGATGAAACCTTGGAAGTTCATTTAAGCACTTCAAACACATCCCCAATCCAAAAAAGGATTCCCCCAAAGTCAAAATTGAGGAAACGGAAGCGACGGGGGTCCGCAGATGTTTCCAAAACAGCCAGGGAGAAAGGGAATTCCTGAGGCAAAGTTCTGAAACCATCGAAACTTAACAGAACATTGAAAAAACCTTGGTAGTTCATTTAAGCACTTCAAACACATCCCTGATCCAAAAAAGGTGTCCCCCAAAGTCAAAAATGAGGAAACAGGAGCGACGGGGGTCTGCGGATGTTTCCAAAACAGCCAAGGAGGAAGGGAATTCCGGAGGCAAAGTTCCAAAACCATCGAAACTGAACAGAACATTGACGAAACCTTGACAGTTCATTTAAGCACTTCAAACACATCCCTGATCCAAAAAAGGTGTCCCCCAAAGTCAAAATTGAGAAAACGAGAGCGACGGGGGTCCGCGGATGTTTCCAAAATAGCCAAAGAGGAAGGGAATTCTAGAGGCAAAGTTTTGAAACCATCGAAACTTAACGAAACATTGACGAAACCTTGGCAGTTCATTTAAGTACTAGGAACACATCCCAAATCTACCAAAAATTTGGCCCCAAAGTCAAAATTGCTGAAACGGGAGCGACGAGGGTCCACGGATGTTTCCAAAACAGCAAAAACAAGACAACAGGCAGAAAAGGGGATGGTGGACCTCATTTCTCCGTAGATTTGAATACCCCAAGTAGGTGAATTTGGGTAGGGGGTTTGATCGTTTGAAGGCACATGACCAATTTGGGCTTGAAAATGGGGCACGCAAAACAAGACAGGAGTAAAGCAGTCTGTCGGGAGCAAAATAAAAGGGGGTCCCTGCCTACGGCGGGGCGTGTGTGAAAAACATGCACAACAAATGGTGACTTGCTAGGGAAATGCTCTAGAGCATTTTGATGACAAACTGGAATCACGAACCCAAAATCTCTGGTTCTGACCTTCATGCTAGGGAAAACAGACTAGACACCCAACGAAAGGATCAAAACCATTAGCCAACCCAACCTTCAGTATGCTAAAAATCCAAGTGTGTGCAATTGCGTTAATTCCCATCCTTCAGTTGCTACAAGAACCCAAGCTCCATTCAGTTAAGCTACGTAGTTTATTCTAACTCCAAAAGCATTCGGGACATTGTCTTTCTGCCAATCAGGTGTCCATAGCCCCGATGAGGTTATCACTGTGATTCTCCCAAACATTGCTCTACTGTCGGCCGGGCGTCCATAGCCCCGGTAGAGTTGCTCAAATACCCCTGAAAAGTTGAAATTTCTATTTCTTTTAATTTTTAATGTTTTTTTTTTTTTAGCTCTTTTATTTCAACCCGCAAGCATTGAAGCTCATGCTTAGGGCTGAGAATCACAATGGTGCTAGAGCAGAATTTTAGATTTTTCACTTAACTAGACTTCACAAAAGGCTCTATAGTGATCGTCGAATTCTTAAGATGTGTAAGAGCTATAAGATTTCAGAATACATCAAAGTCAGACTAAACCAACAACTTATCCTCTTCAAATTAAACACCCAGATCGCTTGACATGAACAGAAGACCTTCACCATCCACTATGAAGACTTGATTAGAGTTTGACAAAGAAATACATAGAACAACCCCAAGCGATTAGTATGGTTGTTGTGCGCACAAATGTGCCCAGCTAAAAGTAGAGGGACCCCAAGCAAAGAGAAAGCAAACAAAAGCAAACAACCTACACAAACCAACTAACCTAAGGAAAGTAGGACAACAGAGTATTTACAGGAAACCTATACTACTAAAAAATGAGCTATGTACAAAGATATTTACAAAGCACTATGTTCAGGTAAGGCGAGCTGACATTAACGTTCATTGAATTTTGCAAAGCATGCACAAGCAAACGGGCAATCGTTATCGTTCTTAACCATGCAAATTTATCTTTATATTCTAAAAAAATAAATTCATCATTGCAGTACTCAAGTTTAATCATGTCGTCACGAAAAATCAGCAATTGAAGAGGCTCATTGAACCCATGGTTAATCCATAAACAGGTTATTTTTCCCTCATTCCCATAATCAAAATAATAAGTACAACTATGAGAAATGATAGGGGCAAGGAAGGATAAAACCTGGATGTCGTCACATGGAGGTGGCAGCGTAGGACAGTCAAGAGCAAGCACAACATCATTGATCATTGCATTGGTAGCCTCAGGCGGGCATGGTGGAGGGTGCATCACTTTGGACAGTAAGCATGCATAAGGCTGGGAGGACGGGGCAGCAAACAACTCTTTCAATCTACCAATGGGACCCACAACCTCCACTGGTTGTTCCTCGAGGAAGTACACCTCATCTGCGTGGGTTTCCATTGCCAAAACCTCTTCTTGATTGCTTTCTTCAAGGGGCAGCATGTTGTCCCATCTCCTTTCCCAGGTGTCAGCCTTATTTTCATGATGTTCAGTGTCATGGGACGATGACATATATGAATCTATCCTATTGCAGCCATCTGAATATGAGGGAAGATCAACAACAATCATAGTAGAATGGCTGCAAGTTGCATCTTGTAGTCGGTCGGGTGCTTCATCTCTGTTAGCAGCTATCTCAGGACCTCTGCCTTTTTCTTCTTCTTTTTGTTGTTCATGCATCTCATCATGACGTTCACTCATTTCCTCTTGCTCACTATCACTGTAAATGGAGAAGGAGCTCCTCTCCCAATCTAGAAACTCTAGTGCATCACTATTCAGGGGCTCAAGGAGTATATATTCATCACTGTTGTCTTCTGGGATGTGCTCTTCCTCAGCATGAGCATACCTCCGTAGTGCAGCTCCCAATGGAAAGAAGTCATCAATTGATGGCACCTCGTCAAGGGGACCAAAATCTACTGCACAATTTCCCTCCAAGGGTTCGGCATAAAGCCTATCATTCATGGTGTGCAAATGCTCTTCGAGAGGAAATTCTTGATAACTAGTGGACAACATTTCCACTTGATCTACTTCATCGCTCAGAAGTCTGAGATTGTATTGCTATCCTTTTATTGCTGCCCCAACATCCTATTGAGGTCCACTTTTAGCCGAGTTGTCACTTGGCTCTGGCTCTTGGTCTTCTACTTCGATTTGAGTAGCAAGTAGAGGAGGTCAGGCACTTGGCTGCCTTGCTTTTCCTCTAACTTGTTTCATGGCTTCTTGGCATAGTTCACATGCGAACTCTGAGTGTGATGAATCATGAAGTCTACACCAATTTGGAAATAGTAGCACCTCCAAATCGACTTGGTATTTCAGTTCCGACCAATCCTTTGCTAATCTGGAGACTAGTTGGTCATATCTATCTATGATCGGGTCCTCCTCATCACTTGAAAAAGAAGCATGATGGTAGACAACCGTAGTGAGTGGTTGCTCCCACTCCTCCAAATCTGCATTTTTAGATTCTTGATCACTGTCATTATAGATGGAGAGGTCTTCCAATCTAATTTTTCTCATGCTTTGACCATCTCCTTTTGCTGCCCCAAGGCTTTCAGCCTCCTTTTCTTCCTGATTTTCAGCATCTATGTTGGCTGTCCTAGCATATACTGCTGCAAATTCTGTTAATTCATCTTCAATTTTCGTTCGTTCCTCTTCTTGAGTGGAGGACTGCTCTTCTTTGATGGAGGGGAAGCCTACTGAACTGGTTACAATCATATTTTCATCAATGCACCTTGTTGTCCCAAGACTTTCAGCTCCTCCCTCTTAGTTTTCATTTTCTATGTCTGCTGTCCCAACACCAACTTGTGTCAAATTTCTTGGTTCATCTTTATTTTGCTGTCCTCCAGATGTTGACAACTCTTCTGCCTCATGGGATGACTTCTCCTCATTGAGAGTTGGCTGCTCCAACTTGTTTGAACAACCCTTGGCTTGAGCAATGATGTTGTCACATGATGGACACATAAATTCTGAATGTGGTGCATTGTGAAATCTACACCAACCTGCCATTAGTACTTCCTCCAATCTTGGTCCATCCTTACTGCTCAAATGTTCTTGGATCAACTCCTTAAATGCCTTAGCTGCCATGCTTGTCAATTCTTCCTTTGGGTCTACAAGGGCTAAAGGCAGATAGATTTCCCAGAAGGGGATTTCTCCTTGCAAGACCTTTTCAATTCTGCTAAGAAAAGTCAGACACCCCAACTCGTTGTGCCTATGAGTGCAATGGATCTGACATCTATCGACCAATGCAAATTGCTGCAATGGTTTCTTAAGTCTCTTGTTCAAATTTGCATGCAGTTGAGTAATGCCAATTTGTGTATGCTGCTCTATTTTGACTCAACTTCTTTCGCCTTCAAAATTTTCTGATTTTAAGCATTGAAAGAGATCTCCCTATCTCAGATTTCTTCTTGAAAGGTCACTTTTTGATTTCCAACTTCCAGCTTTGTAGCCTCAACATGTCATGCCCTCCTTCTAGCGCCAGTTCTGTTGATGTGTTTTTTAGGCACTTTTCAACACAAGCAATGTGTAGGTGCACTACCTCTCTTGAAAGACAATCTCCCACAATCAGATTGCAGAAGACTATCCCAAGGTCTCTAATGTCAGGTCTTGATAGTGCTTGGAATATCTCAATTGTTTTATGTGATTTGCTAGAATCACAAGGCGTTCTTACGGATGAGTTACAAAGTGCTGAAAGTGAATGAACAGTGGCTGTCCACTCAAAACAGCAAGTTGAAACTCATCAAGTTCATCTGATTTAGCTTCATGGTCATGCTTTGTGTCCTACTCTCACCAAGGATTAAAAGAAACAACAAAAGGAGAAGGGTTAAGAAAGCTATTCTAATCCTAAGCTATGAATGAACAGTAACAATGGTGGCTGCTAAAGTAGACAGACTTCCTAAACTGGGTTTTGCTTGGCCAAGAGAAACCTATAGTTGCACAAAACCAGTGCAATCTTCTAAGGACTGCAGATTTTCACATCACATACACACTCCATGTACATGCAATCGAACTAAGTTGTAGCAATAAAGGAAAGAGGATCAAACTAGCTTTGTAAAGTGATTCATCATCAATGAACCACAAAAAACATGAGCTGGAAGTTCATCAAATACTAAAACAACAAACACCATCACCACTCCCATTCAAGAAACTAACACCTAAACTAGTAGGGAAGTTGAAGCATGCATACATAAAGAGCAAACTCAAAAGGAACACCCATAAATCATACAATGTTACTCTCTATTGTTGTAGAATGTCTTTACAACATCTCCCCAACCCTTAAAAATGAGGGGCAAGCCCCCATTTATAGTTTTCCAAATCCCAAATGAATGGCTAGGATTCAATTACATCGAATGGCCCAGATTTGATTTACAATAGGGTTTCACCTACCCTCCATTATCTAGCAATTTAAAATACATTCCTTGTCTTTTCCCTATTTTGTCATCTAGTGCTCAGGTGCTGTATCAGATTTGTTTTGTAGCTGATTTCCCTTTTTACAGTAGTAGAAACTATTTGAAGGCCGCCCTCCATCTGGTGGACTTGCAACATTTTTGATTGGATCAAACAAGTCGGTCAATGACTTGCATCAATGGATTGGTGGTCCTTGATTCGGGCGGAAAGCTCCTTAGAAATCATCATCATCTGGAAAAAGGTAGGACAACTCCCTCAATGGGCCTCTCCGATAGACCTGCGGAAGACTTCTTGACTCCTGCAAACACGAAGTGTCGTAAGTGCATTTATACATGAGTTAAGTAAAATGTCAGACAAACCTACAAATTCCCTGTTAGATCTATCCATGCATTATCAAAATATCTTGATATTCATATTTGGAGCTCATTTGGGCCATAAAAATTAATGTGTGCTTCAAGGGTGCAAGCGCTAGAGGGCGGAAGGACACCGGAAGAAATCCAGAAGGCAGATAGCGGACGGAAGCCAAAACAGCCGGGAATAAGGGAGGCTCCCGGATGTTCAAAACATCCAGGAAGGAGTCAAGCTCTTGGATGTTAAAAACAGCCAGGAAGAAGGGAGGCTCCCGGATGTTCAAAACAGTTGGGAAGGAGGCAAGCTCCCAGATGTTCAAAACAACTGGGAAGGAGGGACGGACTCCCGGAAACAGCCACGGAGGGCTAGGGCTCCGAAGGCCGGGAAGGAGGTGGCTGCCGGATGTTCCAAAACAGCCACAAAGGGGCCGGGCTCGAGAGGCTAGGAAGGAGGTGGTCGCCAGATGTTCGAAAACGGCCATAGAGAGACAAAACCCCAGAAACAGCCACGGAGGGGTTGGGCTCTGGAGGCCGAGAAGGAGGTGGCCGCCGGATGTTCCAAAACAGCCATGGAGAGGGGGAACCCCAGAAATGGCCACGGAGGGGCCGGGCTCCGAAGGGCGGGAAGGAGGTGGCCGCCGGATGTTCTAAAATAGCCACGAAGAGGCGGAACCCCATAAACGGCCACGGAGGGGCCGGGCTCCAGAGGCCGGGAAGGAGGTGGCCGCCGGATGTTTCAAAACAGAAAAAGGGGGACGAAGCTCCGAAACCACCGAAACTTAACCAAACTTTAACGAAACCTTGGCAGTTCATTTACACACATCAAACACGTCCCAGATCCAAAAAAGGGTGACCCAAAAGTCAAAAATGTGGAAACGGGAGCGACGGGGGTCCACGGATGTTTCCAAACAGCCAAGGAGGAAGGGAATTCTGCAAGAAAAGTTCTGAAACCATCGAAACTTAACCAAACTTTGAAAAAAACTTGGCAGTTCATTTAAGCACATCAAACACATCCCAGATCCAAAAAAGGGTGACCCCAAAGTCAAAAATGAGGAAATGAGAGCGACAGGGGTCCACGGATGTTTCCAAATAGCCAAGGAGGAAGGGAATTCTGGAGGCAAAGTTCTGAAACCATCAAAATTTAACGGAACGTTGACGAAATCTTGACTATTCATTTATGCACTTCAAACACATCTCCGATCCAAAAAATGTTTCCCCCAAAGTCAAAATTGAGGAAACGGGAGCGACGGGGGTCAACAGATGTTTCCAAAACAACCAAGGAGGAAGGGAATTCCGGAGGCAAAGTTCCAAAACCATCGAAACTTAACGGAACATTGACAAAACTTTGGTAGTTCATTTAAGCACATCAAACACATCCCATATCCAAAAAAGGGTGACCCCAAAGTCAAAAATGTGGAAACGAGAGCAACGGGGGTCCGCGGATGTTTCGAAAACAGCCAAGGAGGAAGGGAATTCCAAAGGCAAAGTACCAAAACCATCGAAACTTAACGGAACATTGACCAAACCTTAGCAGTTCATTTAAGCACTTCAAACACATCCTTGATCCAAAAAAGGTTTCCCCCAAAGTCAAAATTGAGGAAACGGGAGCGGTGGGGGTCCGCGGATGTTTCCAAAATAGCCAAGGAGGAAGGGAATTCCAGAGGCAAAGTGCCGAAACCATCGAAACTTAACGGAACATTGACGAAACCTTGGCAGTTCATTTAAGCACTTCAAACACATCCCCGATCCAAAAAAGGTGTCCCCCAAAGTCAACATTGAGGAAACGAGAGCGAGGGGGGTCCGCGGATGTTTCCAAAACAACCAAGGAGGAAGGGAATTCTGGAGGAAAAGTTCTGAAACCATCGAAACTTAACAGAACATTGACGAAACCTTGGCAGTTCATTTAAGCACTTCAAACACATCCCTGATCCAAAAAAGGTGTCCCCCAAAGTCAAAATTGAGAAAACGGGAGCGACGGGGTTCCGCGGATGTTTCCAAAATAAAGGAGGAATGAAATTTTAGAGGAAAAGTTTTGAAACCATCGAAACTTAACAGAACATTGACAAAACCTTGGCAGTTCATTTAAGCACTAGGAACACATCCCAAATCCACCAAAAAGTTGGCCCCAAAGTCAAAATTGTAGAAACGGGAGTGACGAGGGTCCACGGATTTTTTCAAAACAGCAAAAACAAGACAAAAGGCAGAAAAGGGGATGGTGGACCTCATTTCTCCGCAGATTTGAATACCCCAAGTAGGTGAATTTGGGTAGGGGGTTTGATCATTGGAAGGCACATGACCAATTTTGGCTCTGAAATGGGGCACGCAAAACAAAACAGGAGCAAAGCAGCCTGTCGGGAGTGAAAAAAAAAGGGGGTCCTTGCCTACGGCGGGGCGTGTGTGCAAAACATGCACAACAATCCCTACAAAGAAACCCATAGATATTAAATCTAATTCAAAAATGTGATTGTGAGTCTGTGTGGGAATAGGAGGAATTTGAATTCCTCTGTTCTTTTTTGTCATTGGTGAGGAGGATTTTTCCAATGGTGAAGATGATCTAGATGATGACTTTGCTTTGGTGGTGTATGTCATTGGTGTTGATGTTCCTATTGATGACATTGCTCTAGTGTTCTTGTGGCTTCCCTTTCCATTGGGTGTTGTGCCTTTAATTCTTTGCCTGGTTCTTTTGTTGGAGCTATTTGCTATCATTGAGGCTCAAGATTCTTGGCTTCCTAGTGATGTGCCTCTTTGGCCTAAAGGATTTCATTGGTTCTGTTGCTTACCCGTTGCCTCTGTCCTTTGGTTGGGGTGGGGTGTCTTAGGTTTGGTTGGTATTTTGCCTCTCCTCATGCCCGTTCATTGCTTTGGAGGTTTATTTTTCTATCGAGAAGCTTGAATTAGGCCTGGCACCCTTAGTGGTGCTCTGTTCTTTAGTCAAGTGGTTGTCACTGAGGCAGTGGCTTTTTCTCTGGCCAGGCTTTGTTTTGGTTGAGGTTTTCCTTGTTCCTGTGAGTGCTTGAACCTGGTCTTTGTCCATAGTTGGGTGGGAGTGCTCCTATTCAGTGATGCATCCCCTCTTTTTTGTCCTCCATAGTGGTGGGGACATTGGAAAAGTGGTGGTCTATAGTCTTTGGGGACTCTGCTCTTCTTTGTTGGAGTTAAGGGGCTTACTCTACTCTCTCAGGTTGGACCTTCTCCCTCTGGTGCTTGTGCCTGGTTGGCGGCACCTTGTTTCTATGTTTCCCTCTTGTAGTTCCTCCTACCCTTGTTGGTTGGGGTGTTTGGTCTCTATTAGAAATATTTGGTGGTTGTGGTGTCCCAACCCTATTTCTTTTATTGCTACTATGTTGGTGGAGGGTGTTTTAGGTAAAGAGTTTTTGCTAGCAAAGCTACCTCATTTTTCTCTCTTTTGGTACCCATTGCTCATGCTGCCATGCGATGAGGTGGGTTTTCATTCTACTAGAGTGTTGGATTCCTTCTAGGTGCTATAGTTTGGGTCTCCTATGGAGGTGGATATAGCTCCTACTGAGGTGGAGCCCTCTCCTATTGAGGTGGAGATGGTTGTTGTAGTTGTAGAGGGTTGTCCCTTTTCTTTCTGTTGGCTCCTTTTGAGGTGGAGCTTGTCTGGGTAGGAGATTGTTGGCTCTCATAGTTTTGTTTCTCATTTCATTCTCTCCTATAGAGGGGAGCTCTCTTTTATAGAGGTGTAGATTGATTTGGTGCATTGGGCAGTGTGGTGCTTCAAGTTAGTTGTTGTTCCTTTGAGTTTTGTTGTGCTCATGGATTCCCTTTCTGAGATGGACATGATTTTTTGCAATTTCTATTCTTTTAAAGGTATTGTTGGTTGGAAGGTGTTTCTTTCTAGAGGCCTTGAAGTCTTTTGCTAGTTTGGGTATCAAGATTTGCTAAACCTTGCTGGTAGGGGTTTGAAGTATGGTTGGTTTTATCCACCCTTGGGGCGGTTTCTATTTCAGGGTGTTATTTTGGTAGCAAGGAGTTTGGCCTATTGGCCTATTATGTTGACTATGAATCTTGATTCAAAAAATTTATGTAGTTCAGGTCCTCGTTGGCCTATTTTGTCATTTGGCCCCATTGTTTTCTCTTGTAAAGCTTGAAGACCATCTAGTTCTTTCACCCTTGGGGTCACTTTTATTTTCTATTTGTTTT
This sequence comes from Sequoia sempervirens, assembly GCA_007258455.2. Lineage (NCBI taxonomy): Eukaryota > Viridiplantae > Streptophyta > Pinopsida > Cupressales > Cupressaceae > Sequoia > Sequoia sempervirens. Next base: position 30,711 of record VDFB02031014.1, on the reverse strand, counting down.
TTTGTTTTTTTTTTTGGCAAGGTGGCCTATCCTACTTTTGTTGTTTTGCTTCAATGCAGTTTCTTGCTATTGTTTTACCTTGTTGTTGTTCCATATCTTGTTGTGCTAATTGCTAAATCTTTCAAGTTGTGAAAGGGTCAGGGCCCTTTCAAAATCCTTGCTTACCTAATAGAAAAAATATAGGAATTGGTATTATATACATGAACCATAGATTTTTGTGTGTTTTGGAGATGCTACGACTCTCTTGCTCTATTACAGTTTTTCACCTAAAGGAGAGTGGTAGACCCACACAAAATCTAGGTGGTTCACTCAAACTATTGCAAGTATAATGGAAATATGAATGAAATGTGCATAGATGAGATTAACCAAATGCAAAAAACTAGAGGAAGATATTGATTATTGAATGAAAACTAAATAAATGCAAATTGTTTGAAAAGACATTGTGATATGCAAAAAAACATGTAGAAATGAAAGCAAACTATAATATAAATTGATGAAATTGAAGAGGTGCACCAGAGATCTTGCTAGAGACTAGAAATGACATTTGAAATGTTGTTGAAGCTGAAATTTTGGCCTACTAGGACTCATTCACCATTCTAGGCGAATTAGTCCCAAATTTGGGAAACTATTCTAGAGCCTGTTTTAGACAAATGGGTATCAAAAAAGGCAGAAAACCAAAATCAGGCCTAGCAGTGGGACTCATTCTACACTCATGGTGAATTAGTCCACTTTTGAATTTCTGAAAATCCAAAGGTGGAAATTGAAGCCCATAGTCTGCTCTTCGATTCCTAATAGGTGTCCACCTCTGAAACTCTAATTTTCGGTTCTGAAAGTGACTTTTGGTGAATATTTTTACTTCGTCAACAAGGAGATGTTTCCAACAAATTTGCAACTTGATCTTTAATGAATTCCAAGCCTTCAAAATGTCTAGTCAGCAAACACACAAGAAGAGAAGGAGAAATGTTGGATGTTAGGGCATGGGGGTTTACCTTGGTCAAACCCCTTTTTAGGTAATTAAACCAAAATGAGAAAAGAATGTAATGAGGCATGCAATAATGGAGTTATTACCTTTCCATGATAATTGATCTTGAATTTTTTTAGCAAAACATAAAGAATCTTCCCTTGAATGTCTTAGGAAGCTATCTTAATTTCTTGGAATGATAAAACCCTAGCTTGCTTGCCTTGATAGAGAAGATAGATGATGAATGAATGATAAGAGATGTGAATTAGGGTTTAGAGGCTTGATTTTATAGGAAATTATCCTAATTTATCTATAAATTGGATCCCTAAGGCCATCATGAAGAAAAATAAAACTTAAATTCTAAAATTTCTCCCTCAAAATCCAAAAATGACCCAAATGGGACTAATTCACCAGCTTGGGTGAAACAATCTCACCTCATAGGGACTCATTCGCCCAGAGTGGTGAATTAGTCCTAGAGGTGTCCTTTTGATAGTTGGAATGGTGGAGAATGAATTTTTTTAGTTCTTATGTTGATTTCTTTTGGTATTTGATCAAATTATTCCTTGGGATGCACAATATGGGGCCATAGGGGCATATTAATGATGATGTGAATGTCAATTATGGCCTAGGACACAAATTTCAATGTGAAAGTGTGATTAAATACACTTTACAACACTAAAATGAGGTCCACATAGCCTAGAAAGGCACAATATCCAATGTGAGTGTGTAAGACACATCACAACACAAGATTAGAGTCAAATTTAGTTTACAAGCCTTTTAGATTAATGTAATAATGCAACTAAATATATTTTTATAATATTGAATTAAGAAAAATGGGTTCATTAAGTCTAGAAAAGCATGAAAGTCTTCTACAACACTTTACAACACCTTCACAAGACATCACTAAATGCATTTTATTTTGTTTACAAGAGTCCAAGACCTAGTGTGGATGTTTAAAACACCTCACAACACTGAATGAAGGCCTCATCAAGTCCATTTTATCATCAATTATTCCCAAATCATGAAAGTTTCCCTTTTTTCTATGGTACAATACAATCCTTACCAAGTTTGAAATGAGAGTGGTTTAATTCTACAACAAATATTGTAGAAAGTGTAGAATATTTAGGTTTAACTTACTTCGATTGTGACAAAATCTATCAAAAAAAAATTCTAGACATTTTTTGGGTACCCTTGTTTTGATTATTTTAAAATTGGAAGGGCTACTAGCTATTAAAAGATAGGCATAGAGGCAAACCAGGGACTCATGAGCACTGAGAGAACCAAAAAAGAAAATAGAAACTAAAACTTAAACAATTCGACCAAAAGGAATAAAAAAAAGAAACTACATAACCAGGACCAACACAAAACCACCAGACACCTACAGATCTCCCAAAAGCTTAAAACCAATGATAACATTCCACTCTTGAGACAAGAACTCGAGCTTCTTCCCAAAAGTCACAGGCCCCTGAAGAATGGCCTGGGTATCCTTAGTGATATCACGAATTGAGGTGTCCACCTTCTTTCCCTTCTTCTTCTACACATGAACATCATCCATCCCTTCCACCAGTCACTTCCCCTGGCTCTTCCTTATCTCATCCTGAAAAACCTAAAGAGTGCAGGCATTATTCTTCACTATTTCTTTGTTGTAGTCGGTGATAACCCTCAAGAATTGCATGGCCTTCTCTTGGTTCTAGTGTATGGCATCAATTTCAGTCAATAAATTATTTTCTTCCTCATAACCAATAATGGACCGAAGATCATCCAACTCTTTTTCCCACCTTTCCCACCTCTCAAAGGACTTGGCCAAGGAAGTAATCATGTCCCAATGCATCTTATTCTTCACCTCCCCAAGCCACATGACCTATTGTTTGATAACCTTTCCCTCCAAGATTTGGATCCTTTCTTTAGTTGTAACCAACTCAACCAAAATCAACTTCATATTATCCTTCTAAACATTGATAGTCACTAAAATTTCATTCATTTTTTTGGTTATGGAATTGGCAGGGATACGAATCGACCTAGGTTTAGTGCCAAGTTCCTCCAAATGATTTTGGGTATTCTTTTTATACAATTAAATGCTTTATTGTTTTGGTGGTTTGGTTGATATATTCCTGAGAAAAAATGAGCCTCAAGCCCATAGATTTCTTCTTATGAAATAAAAATTTAATAAGTTGGAGAAGCATTTGGATGGTGGGAGAAATTTTTTATCTTCTCCGAAGTTTTTTCAGTCATGCAATTTTTATTTTCACTTTCTGCAAGGGTTGCTCAAGCATCTCATAAAGCTACAATCCAAATATCTGCATAAATATATTTTGTACAAGTAAAAAGATAGAATCCAAAATTTGGACTAAGTAAAATATTCATGCTACATGTTGTAAAAAGCTTTTTAATTGGAATTATAACCAGTAAACCATTGATAGGGGCAATCGAGGTGCAATTTCAAATTACACTTAAGTATTTGAACACTCTACTTGTCTTAAGAATTGCTAATTTAGTAGCTATCAGTGCCATTGAACAATCTCATTTAAGGGATTTTCTTCCCCTAAAAAAATATTGAATTGCTCCCTTGTTAACCTCACTTTCCATCTAGAAAATATACTTATTATTATATTTTTAAAGATCTATAATAAAATCTCTTCTCAAATTATTGAAAATAAATGATTTTCTATTGTATGAATGAAGGAAACAACAAATTAATGCTCCCAGATTGCTTTTTCTATTAAAGTTGTATGCGAGACTGTAGACCAAGTCTCCATCTAAATGTCTAATAGAGATTTGAATTAAAATTATGTTAACAATTGTGTTTATCTAATTAGAAGGGAAAACCTCTTCTACTTGTCATCTTTAGAGTCCATTAGAATGCTAATGGTTGCTAGATTCACACCTTTTGTATGACATCTAACTTTAAGAATTATAAGTAATTTTGGTAAACATAGAGCTTAAACATTGTAATGGTATTGTGTTTGGTGATACCTTTCTTTTCTTATGGTGAGTAGCTTTATTTACAGTTGCTTGAAATGATTTAATCAAACCTAAAAAATTGGTAAATTTGGAAGGTCTTACTTTAGTGCACAGTATATGGAGGGAACTTAGGATGGTGTGATATAATTCTTTTGAGTAATTTAGTGTAGTCCATAGTCTTGTTAAAGTAAGCTCAAATTGAGAGAACATCCATCAAATGGTAAAGCTAGACATAAGATGTTATAGGTGATTTCAACCAACGTGGTATAACAAATAGTGTTTTAACAATAGAAGTTATATCATGATAGGGAATATCTACTATAATCATCATTGAAACTTTTTTATGGAAAGATCTTGAGAGCCTTTAGAAAAGTGGAAAAATCATTAGACTAGGGTCTTAGTGATTTTTGAAAACTATTTTTTGTTATCCCTCTGATAAAGAAAATCTATTGCTATGGAGACAAGTGGATTCCATGATATTTTCTATGATGAATTTTAAAGTGTAGGTGACATTGACTATATTGAATATGGTGGTGAACAAATAATATTAGGTTTTTTGGGTTGTTAAAAATTATATCTAGATGTTGATTTGGTTCCTACAAAAGAATAAGAGTACCACTTAAAGGTAGTTGTACACATGGCTTACATGATAAACTCCAAATAAAAAACATTAAAAAATAATTTCATAGGGGGAGAAGAAGTTTAAGGTAGAGCATAGTTAAAAATTGGTAAGAGTTAGAAATGATTAAATATAATAGAATGTTAAAAGAGACCTAGTATGTAAGTTAAGGACAAGAGTGTGGAGTGGAAATCTCTTATGTGAAACAATATTTGAAACTCTTTTCTTGGATTATATAGTTTTGAGTGCACCTTGAGGAATACAAATTTAATACAGTATTCTCTCAGTTTAGATAAGTTAGGTGCTCAAAGTAGAAAGGGTGTGTATTGTGTTGTGATCACATGACACATGATTGTGAGTGGGTGTGATGATCCTTATTGTGTAGGTTAATTGACCAATCTAGTTAAAAGGGAAGTTGTGATGAACTATAGATTGCAAGCTGAATGATTCAACCTAGAGCAATAAAAAATGACAATGATGGATGTTGCTAAGATTAAGAAGTTATTCAATGTGTGGGAAGGAACCATTGGACTTGATTGTGATAAATAGATAGTCACCCAATCACAAGATAGATACCTTGGTTTTTTAAACTAGGTCTCCATGATAAATGAAACTCAAACTCCTATCTAAAATTAAAGTCTATGCAAGTTTGATCATTTTTATGTTGCATAAAGCTATTCGATGAACCTTGAACCTTCTTGATTACAAGGTGAACTCAAGAATGAAAGAGAAATAAAGGTGTCATTTCGTAAAACATTATATTGTTGGATCTTGGAATAGTGGACCTATAAAGCAAGGAAAAATTTCATAGATGACAATCCAATCATAATTGAATAAATAAAGTCTAAAATAATGTGCATATTTTTGGACTTTAATAAATAAATAAAGGAACATGATGCTAAATTTTTGACATTTTCATTCATTGAAGTGTTATACTTTAAAATATTCTCCATAAATATTAAGATTAATATGTCAACTCTTCACTATGGAGAAATTTAGATGAAATATTATCAAATACTTTATCATTGGGTGGTATTGACATTAAGCAAAGAATATTATATTTAGAAAATCTAGATGAGAGTAGACATCTAAATTATTATTAAATTAAATGATTTTGATTAAGATAAAAGGAGCTTTTGAAGGGTCCTCAAAAAATTTACAACACATGACATCTAGATAATTGAAATCTAGAAAACAACAAAAACGTAGTTAAACAAGTTAAGTACCACAAACAACAACCAAGATAACATAAAAACAAGAAACAGACATAGTAATGAAGGATGGGCAACTAAAATAGGCTTGGTCCTATTCTATTTGCTTTGAGCTCTTTTTACCTATGTATAGGAAACAAAATAATGATTTGGATGACCTTTCTTGAACAACCTTCCATGAATAAACATCATCTAGAGGCTCAAAACAAGGGGAGGGAGGAGGGATAGAATCCGTTGTCCCCTAAGGCAAAGAGAGAGTATTTTTAAGCTTAAATGAAGCATACACTAATGTTAGTTGTAAAGAAACCACTCTTGACATCATTGAAACCACTTTTGGCCAATCAAAAATAGGGCCTAAAGAGGATAACCCATTAGGGAATCACTTCAGTAGCGTACCTTTGGGGAAAAATTCCACCTGCACCAACTCATCCTTAGGATTAAAAACACAAACAATAAGATGCTCATGATGGGAACTATTCCACCAAGTAACCTTGCCTTTCTTATGACAAGAGCTAGGACAATCTGAAGCCAAGTGTCTATTAGCAAAACATCTCTTATAGTGAAAGGGGAGAGCCTCATAGTCGAGTGTTTGAGTCCACAATTTTTCCCCAACAAGCAAGATAATATTTCTAGGTAAATTCATAGAGGCATCAATGTCCATGAGAATGTGAGAAAAATTAGTGTGGCAATATTACTGTTTTAGCATCTTCTTGTAAGAAATGACCAAGAGTATTGCCAATAGATTAAATGTAATACTTTTTAATTTGTTCTCATTAAATACACATGTTTAAACTAAATGTAATACTAGTTAAATAAACATGTTTTTATTCTATGTTTAAAACTTGAATGACTTACATTTCACATGATGTTGTGCCTCATTTGAATGTAAGAGTATGCATGGAATAGATCAAGTGCACATTTGAAGTATTTAAATTACAATTAAACTTTGGAATCAAGTGAATACATGTTACTCTTTAGTGCCTTAAGGAAAAGCAAGAAAATAAGTTTTCACCATATTTTTTATTATGCAAAATAACTTATATCTTGTACTAAGTTTCTATCACTCATACCTCATAATTTATTATAATATCTATAGTATAGGAAAATGTATCCCTTTACATTTTCACACTTGTTTGGGCCCTCCCTTCTAAAATTGGGCTTCTTTATGCCTTATTTGGTCCTATTTTGCATCCACAAGCCTCATTTAATGCATCTTTCTGAGGATGATCCCAAAATATATATAATAAACAATCATAATTTAATGATTTTGGATTGTATGCCTAGATTTAGTGATTTGTGACTCATACACCACCTTGGGCGTATGAGTCCCACCTAAGTTTCGAGGCCTGGTCTTGAATTTGGCATAGAACTAAACATTTCTTGAAATTTGTGTCCTAAGCTTAGCTTACTAGGACTCATAGGCCCCAACTGGCGTATGAGTCCCGCTTAGCTTGGACCTATTTTGAATTCAAATTCTTGGCGGGGCTTTATTCTCCTAGATCTGATGTCAACTTGTAGTGTTGTAATTAAGGGAAATTTGGCATGAACAAGTATAAATACAAGGTTATTTCACATATTTTCTCCTAGCAAGTTTCCAAGTCTTCTAGCAATTCAAGTATTCAAGCATCGTAGCAATTCAAGAGCATTCAAGAGCTGATTATCAAGCACTTTGGAGCATTAGTCAAGATTCAAGTATCATGTCAAAGTCATCATGCATCATGTTTGATTTTGAGCTAACATTTGTGAAGTAGGTATTTCATAATTCAAGCAAGCTTTCAAGTCAAGATCCATAACATACAATCAAGATTCAAGATCTACATTTGTGTTAGCCATTACATACAAAATTGCAGCCTTTATTCCAAGGGTTTGGTGATTTGCAACATAATATTTTGTTCATTCATCATTCCTTCATTCTATTTCTATTCATTTCAAGGTTTGATTACCAAAATGGGGTTTGACTGAGGCAAACCCCTATCCACTAACAAAACAAAATTTTTCCCTCTCTTTGATGTGTGATTTATGGATTTAGGTTGACGATCCATTGAAGAGAAAGATTGGAGAAAATTTGTCAAAGTTGCAAAGTTGTAAAAGTTGTCATCTACATTGCAAGATCACGGAAAGTCATCTACAGAGTAGAATTCAGTGTTTCAGACTCGAAGATTTGACAAGAGAGAAGCTACAGGAGAACACTAGAGGATTCTAGAGTTTTAGATCAACCTTGATAGTGGGACTAAATCGCCATTTGTGGCGTATGAGTCCTAGTATACCAGTTTTTTAGACTTTTTCTATAGATCCTAGTTTACCAGTTTCAGATTCTTGTTTCGGCCTGAAAACCTAAACCGAGACTAAATCACTTCCCAATGTATGTGAGCGAGTCCTAGTGTGCATTAATATTCAGATTTTTGGGTAAAAGCACAAAGCTAAGGCCTCAACACTTTATAAAGGAAATGGTCAAACAATCGCTCCAAATTTTAAAATTGAATCACTAAAAGTGGTATTATATGTTTTGAATTTTTAAAATGATATAAACTAATAAAATAATATGTATTTTTAATAAATGCTTCAGGATTTTAAAAAAAATTAAAAATTACTTAAACTAGTTTTTAATAAATTAACACTATAATTTAGTTGTTGATAAAATGTTGAAAAATGAAGTTGCATGAGACGTCAAACTTTTTATAATAAATTTATTTTTTTCTTTCAATTTTTTTGTGTGTATTTATAACTTGAAACTTTAGTGCAAGGATATATTTTTTTTCCAATTTTGATAAATATATTTTTAAATAAATATTAAAATGTGTGCGAATCAAAAAACATTTGTTTCCATTTGACATCAACTTTCATATTAAATATTTATCTAAAATAGAAAAAAATTATACCATCTTGAAATATATTCTTTTATCTAGTGCATCATATTTTTTTCAATTTTTTTTAATAAGTTTTAGTATTTTTCCTTGGCATGGTAATCAACTTAATATTTTGTGCTGATAACCTACTTTTAGTAAAAATAAAATATAAAATATAAATAATAATTAAACTATTAAAATAAATATATTTTTGAAAACAACACTTGTGTTATTTTTTATATTTTAAAAAAAAAATTATTTACATTAGGACTTATTGAAACTTCAAGTTTTTCAAATAATTTTATTTTTTTGGTAAATTGGACTCAAAGTGGAGCTCTATATATTTTTAGCCAACAATTTTAGTTGAAAAAGTTGTGGAAGTATCTAACTTAGCTAGAATGAATCTTACTAGATCATATGTTTGACCAAAATTGTCTTTTAGTTAGAAATACTTAAATTCAGCTGTGCTGATAAGTTGGCTGAAAGTGTGACACAACTTTGTGCTTTTACCCTTTTGGGAGTGTAGACCTTGTTTCAAGCTTCCTCAATTTTCCAAGTGCACCTCTGTTTATCTCTAGTTTGTCATTATGATTTGAGTTCATTGTCTAGGTCATATCATTAAGTTTAGTATTTTACTTTCATTACTTGTCTTTCCAAGCCTTTGCTTGGTGGTGAACCCTCTTATTGTCTTTAATCACACCCTAGGACACCTTATTGCAGATCTCTTTCCCTATTTCCATCCCTAGATTGAGATCTTTAAGGTTTCCTTGAATGAAACTTGAAAGAAATAGGTGGAAAGGTCCTAAACCCCTTTTGTGTTCCATCTCCTAAAAGGTGGAACCCTTATTTTCATCATTTCATTTTGGTGAACCTAGACTTTTGAGCACCTTATTTCTCATTTGGAGTGCATCATATTCCTAGATCTAGCTTATATTAACTTTGAATTAGGTCTTGCATTAGTTAATTTACATCTAGGGCTTCTAAACTTTGCATTAGTGAAAGTGAATATAGGTTGCATTTTTGTATATTGCAACATTGAATTTCATTTGAAATCTATAATTTCACATTGTATAGACATCATAAAAACCAAAAAACCTAACATTCACTCAAAATTTTATGAAATTAGTTTCAAAACCCTAATCTGACTCATACGCCCCTCTGGGAAATTTAGTCCATACAGATGGTTTTACCTAATTTCTGGGTATTATGTGTGGACTGTTTTTCAGCATTTGAACCCTTGAAAAAACCTAGAAACTGGGACTCATATGCCCCTTTGGGTGATTTAGTCCTGAATCAGACTTGAAACTTCATTTTACAACATCAAAAACCTTGTTTATGTACTTCCTAGGCTTACTGGTAACCTATAGTATCAGTTTGGAAAATTTCATGAAATTCTATTTATGTATCTAGGTCAAACCATCCATTTAGTGTAGTCATTTTGAAAGCATTTCAAAAATCATTTTAGTATCAAATATTTTCAGATATGTAGGACATTTGATTACATTTCAAAAACATTGCATAATTTAGATAGCTTACTTTTTCATGTTAGCATGTTTTCTTTTCAAGCATTTAGTGTTCATAGAGTATCACATGACTTGTATGATTCTATTTTCCCTACTCATGAGCATAATCTAGGAAAACAAAATAAAACCTTTTCCAAGCATGTGGGCTACCCTCCTAACATCTATCAAATTCGTAAGAACATCATAACACAAGATGATGCAAGCGTAGACAATCATAATTGTTCTTCTCCTAATACATCTCCTATTAGTGACGAAGATATCTTGGTGAAAAAATATACAATCATTGAGAGTATTGATTGTCCCTCTCCATCTCTCCCTTGGGAAGATATTAGGAAACAAGAAGATGAGATCAATGAAACATTTCTTAACATCTCCCCTACTTGTGAGAATACTTTAGTGAAAGAGGAAAAAATCGTGAACGATCATGAAAAACACATTTGTGAAGAGGATATGTTGGTATTAAGAGATCCAATGGTTAAGAGTTATAGCATCATTTCTCTCCTTCCTAATGTCCCTAACATTTGGAAAGGTCTATTTGAACAAGAGGATCCAATCATTGGTAAACATGAAAATCATAGTTGTCCTTCCCTTGATGCTTCCCTTATTTGCGATGAAGTTACTTTACAAAATATAAGCATGGAATATGATGAACCTCTTGAAAGCTCTCCTACTAGGGTAGATAGTATCACACAAGAGAATGAGACCTTAGAGAAAAAGGATTAAATCATGGACAACCCTAACAATCATATTTTTCCCTCTCCTAATATCTCTCCTAGTTGTGAAGAAATTTTGGTCTTAGAGGATCAAACCAATGAAATTTGTGAGAATCCTATTTGTCTCTCTTCCTTTGGGGAAAACATTATTTAACAAGATAATTCCATCATTGATAAGCAAGAAAATTCAACCATTGATAACTCCCTTACTTGTGATGAAGTCATTTTAGAAGAACCAACCTTTGAATGTTATGAACATCTAGTTTTTAGCTCTCCTAAAAACTCTCCTACTAGGGAAGATATCATGGTGAAAGAAAATGATAACATTGACACATGTATTTCAAACAATAGTGATGTGGATTCCTTAGATGAATATGATGAAGTGACATTAGACTCCACTTCACTAAGAGATCATGAAAATAAGGACAATACTTTTGATGTTATGCACATTAGATATCCCTTGAATCAATATCCCAAGCTCGAGCTTATCATTTATCCACCCTCACAACAACTGCAAGTTCGAAATAAAACCATACTTATCTTAGAACCACCTCAAATGCAACTTGATAATGAGAATGTTTCACAACAACCGATTTACAATACCATTGCTCATATATATAACAAAGTGTATACAATCAAGACCGACCTTGAACCTAAAAGTTGTTTGCATGTTGAGAAAGAAAAAGAAAAGCATATTGAAGAAGTCACAAAGCTATTGGAAGATACTAGGAGTTCCTTTGATTTCATACCTACATTCATGGGAGAATACAAGATCATACACAAAGAATCTAAAAAGGGAAAAGAGAAGTCAATAATGTCAATACAAAATTCAAAAGCATCCACTTCAACCACTTTAGAAGAAAAGACAATGTACACATGAACTTTGATGAAGTTGAACAACCATCGAATCCAAAAGAAGTTAAAAATATTTATAGAAGAGGTTACAAACTTATGAAGCAACTTGGGTATATTGGAAAATGATGTGGTGCTAGAGAAAAAGGTATCTGTGTCCCTATAGAGCCTAACATGCAAGAAACGACTAATGGTCTTGGCTATTGTCCTTTGAAAGAAACAAAAGAAACAAACAAACCTTCACTCAATATCAAAACTCTTACAAAGGATTATCCTAAGACAACTTTAACTTTGGTGCACCCTGAATTGATAGATGCTACATGTGGGAATATTTCATTAGATATGCATCAATAACAATAGGTGCTGCTCCTTGCCATGCAATAGTTGTAGGATCATAGCATACTCACTATTGCATGTTTAACATTCATTGTAAATCATTTCCTTCTTGCAAGGAGCGAAATATCCTCATTCATCTTGGCTCATTCTTGTCTTGGACTCATTGGGGGAAAGAATTAGATAGCCTTGTCCTAGTTCGACACTTGCTATTGTCTCTTTGGCTAGTTGTTTTCCTTTTGTATATGATAAACAAGATTGGGTTGCAGACAACCTGCTAATAGGTTGAATCACATGCGCCTTACTAGTCTTGCCTTTATTTTCTTTTTTTCATGTTATGTGTGTGATTGCATGTGCGTAATGTTATCCCCCATACTATTTTGTTTGATGCATCTCTCTCTTTGTGACATTCCTCTATTTGTACCTACATTCTTCTCTATGTCGTAAACATTTATCTTTTCTTTGTCTTGTGTTTTCCTTTTGGGGATGATGCAAGGCGTTGAGACATTTAGGTCTCTTCCATGTTGACCCAAAAGATTTTCCCTTATCTTTTTATTTGTCTTGTGTTTTCCTTTTGGGGATGACACAAGGTGTCGAGACATTTAGGTCTCTTCCATGTTGACCCAAATGATTTTCATTTATCTTTTCTTCGTCTTGTGTTTTCCTTTTGGGGATAACACAAGGCGTCAAGACATTTAGGTCTCTTCTATGTTTTTGATTAATTAAGTAGTGAAGGGCCTTGATCCCATGGTTACATAGCCAAAACAACAAAAAAGGGAGTAGGCTGGGAAGAACAACACCAACCAACAACAAAAAACAACATACAAGAACCAAAAACCAAGATGGCTCGTAGGCCGAGTATCCAAAATTGTAACCACAAAACCATGATAAACTTAATCAAAACTAGAATACCCCTACTAATCCAACTAATAATACACATACCATTTATAAGGTCAACCAAAGTCCACCAAAAGCTTAACCATAACAAAGCTATAATATAATAGTAGTCCGAGATTATAAAACAGAGAGCCAAAAAATGCAGAGCAACCGTAAAAAACAAAGAGAAACAATGCTATTACTTGGCATTGGATATCAGGTCCTAGTACTCACCAATTTGGGAGACAAAATCCTTCCAATCAGGTCCCTCTTCTTCTACCTAGTCCTTCTTTTCTTTTCTCTTCTTCGTCTTCTTGAGCATTTTCCTTATCTTGGTTTGACCCAAAACAACACCCACCATGGCCCTGCGTATGGGACCATTGGTTAACCTCATCAATGTGATGATGGCTTTCTTCATATCATCCATCTGGACCTGCATATAAGTAATCCTTCTTTTAATAAAATTAGTGTTAGAATCCTCAAGAGAGTTAGTGGCGATGGCATTGTTCTTTGTTTCAATAGATTTCAACATATCACCCTTTTCCTCCTCTTCTCTTCTAGTTTATTCCTCCTCATTATCTTCTTTATCCTCCATTTCTTCCTCTCCCATACCAATCTTTGAAATCCATGTCCTCACTATCATCATCCACTTGTAGCTCAAAATATTCAACCTCCATTTCCTCCTCCTCTTGGACAATGGCCTTCTATTTACCCTTTTTTTCCTGAGAGGCAACCTTTGCAAGATGCGTCGATCCTTGACCTCCACTAAACAGACCCGACTTCCCTTCCTCCAAAAATCCTTTAGATTACCCTCTTTGTGTTCATTTATAGTAATGACCACACTTTTTTTTTTTCAGGTCATTTTTCATATTCTTTCCCCTTGGAGGTTCAAGGAGTAGCGACGAGTGTTTCCACTTCTCTGGGGTGGCCTTAACTAATTCAAGCTCAAGGGAATTTTTAATAGGATCCTTCTTACCCATAGGGGTCGAGGGAATGGAACTTTTAGAAGTGGAGGTAGAGACATTAATAGGGGGATTCACCTTGTGGGTAATAATTTGGGGTGGAGGCCTAGGTATAGGCTTCAAAATGGGATTAGTAGCAGCTAGGGGTTCTTCATCTTCCCTTGCATTTTGATTCAGTATATCCAATCTAGTAGCTAGAGGATTGCCATGGGGGTTTAGAGATAGAGATCAAGCAAGAGGCATTGGTGAAAAGGGGGATTCACACCATTTTCTATATTTTGTTGCAATGAAGAAAGTAGGAAAAAATGATGGTTTATGTATTCATTGTGACAAATGTGGTTAAGCAGACGAAAGTGATAAGCATGGACGGTCATGTATCTAACCTCTAAAGTAAAATATCTCATAACGAACATACTAACCATAGAAAAAGGTGATGAAATTTCTAGTCGTGCGTACCCATTCTGAAACTGCATGAGTTTCTCGCCATCATGGAGGAAATTATCAACAAATGCCTGGTAGTTAGTTCCACTCTTCTTAACAACCTTTAATCCCTAGTTTTCCAGACTTGTCACCTCCACAATAAATTGAGCTATAACCTCAAATTTGACAACCCCAATAGCCACTTGCCCCTTCCTCCAAGAGTTAGGGAATTTTTCCGTGAGACTCTCATTTAACCCTTTCTATTGCCTCAAAAAATGAAACCATCCCCGCTCTACTAAACAACCTCCAAAGATCAACATTTTGCTTGGGAGCTGAAAAATTTGGAGGTTTGGTTTGTTTTCTAGGCCCTCCCATTTTAGAACACTATAAAATTTTTGAGTTATTCTTCTGCAAACCTTTCCTCATACCACCACAACACAGAGACACCCAACTAATCTTGAAGGGCACACAACAACTTATGTTTTGATGATAAACTCTTTTAGAAATGAAATTTGAGAACTTTCTTAAAGAAGTGACCTTTAACATAATTCCCCAGGAAAAAAATAATTATTGTCTTTCCAAATAATAAATGAGTCCAAATTTTTCGTAGCAAGTTGATCTTCGATGAAGAGGTGAGATTTTCCATTAGGCACATCGATACATTGATATTTGATGCAAGCCTTAGCATTGAAATATGCCATGTGATTCTTGGTATTTTTTTTATTCAAGGGGTAAATACTTTTGAACTGGAGCTATGAACCAGAATACAACCATTCAACAATACCACCCCAATGCGATTTGAACCTTGGTGGCAAGAACAATAATGCCACCTTTAAACCATCACACCATGCCAATACCGGTTGTGATTCTTGGTATTCTTGGGAATGATATAAAAATTAGATTTATCACCTGGGGATATCATCTTACTCCTCGTCGTACCAAGATTTACATCATTAATATAAGAGCCCTTTTTATCATGAGATTGCATAGTCCCCCTATTCCGATCCCTTATATCAACTTTATAAGTTATAAAAATTAATATATTTATCTTTGAGCCCTTTGTCTTTCATTGCTGAAGGAAACTGGTTGTACTCCCATCAGGTCCACATGTTACACTTGAGTGCCTCATTGGCTGCATAGTCAGTAGAGAGATTACCTTCCTTGAACACATGTTGTATACGATAGTGAGAGAAGAATTTCAATAGGACCTTGCAATTATCAATAATGTCTTTTAGTTCCCAAGGAACCACAACACCACCTTTCAAGATGTCAACTATTAATTTGGAGTCTCCTTCCAATATGAACTACTTAAAACCAAAGTCTCTAAGTGTCTTTATTCCTCCCCACACTTCCATTGCTTTGGCTTTGTTGTTGGTACAAATACCCAATTTTTTCCCATATCCCACTATGCAATCTCTAAGGTAGTTTCTCAGCAAACCTCCCACCCCTGCAATGCCAAGATTTCCTTTTGAGCACCCATCAAAGTTGCATTTGATCCATTCCCTCTGTGGAGGAGTCCAAACAATTGACTTCCTAGTAGAAAGCGTGGACCAATTGAGATTGATTTAAGGTCCTTCTTTATTCCCCATAGCTACTTGATTCTTAATTCTTTATAGGTCGGTCATACTTTTGAGTAGGTATACCCTACAACTTCCACATTTCTTGTATTTGGGCCTTTATAGACATACATAGCTCATAGTTGTTTCTCTCATCTTCCCTGAAAATCCTATTATTCCCTTACTTATAGATTCCCCATGTTATGAAAGAGGGAGCTTGATTTTGGAGGTCCATTATAATCTCATGGGAGTAAGGACAATTAGACAAAATTTCAACAAATGACTTCATAGTAGGGGGAACACCCAATCTGTGAGAAAAAAGGGGAGGAAAAAAGACCACACTTCTCTAGAGTACTGACCATGCAAGAATAAATGCATAATGTATACTCTTCTTCCTGCTTGCAAAGGATACATCGGTTATCTAACTGAAACCCGATCCTCATAAGGTTATCAATACTTAAGATTCTGCGATGTGATGCTGCCCACTAGAAATAATTTACTTTTAGAGTAAGGTTTTTTATACACACCTTTTCCCAATGAAGGTCTCAAATAGGTTTCTCTAGTTCCTTATAAGAATTTTTGACTGAGAAGTAGCCAAAGTGGTTCTTAATCCACAACCATTCTTTTTTCCTCTCTTTAGAGAATGAAGTCACCTCTCCAATAAGGCTATGTAGCCTTTGCACCACTGACTCCCAATTAAGCTATCTTTGACCTCTCAAGTTGGCACTCCTAAGCAATCTGTTAAATTACTTCCATTTTGGCTCATTAGTCTCCCAATTGATGTACTCATCCACCTTTTTTACACAAATTTTGGTCAGATTCTGTTTGAGGGGGTTGAAACCATCTAAGGAAGAGAGAGGGGAATCACCAACCGAAGGGTCCTTCCAGAAATTAGTGTCCTTCCCATTTCCAATACGCTTTCTCACACCCAATTTCAACACACTTTTGGTTTTGATAAGGTGGTTCCAAAAAATGGATCCGTAAGGAAGATTAGAGGAAGTAAGGAAACAACCAGGATCTCTTTTCTTAAGATATTTTCCTTGGAAGATCTTTACCCAATCCTTAGTCCCTTCCAAGAGACTCCATACCATATTGGAAATGATGGCTTTGTTGAAGAGTTTAATTCTCCTTATCCCCAGTCCTCCAACATTTTTAGGGGTACACACTTTCTCCCAACCAACCAAAGCCAAATTTTTTTAATCTTTCATTCCAGACCACATGAATCTTCTCTATAATTTTTCTATTTTTTCCCCAATGAAGGCAAAATTTTTAAAGAGAGACAAATAGTAGACTGGGATGTTCTAAAGAGAAGATTTTAGCAATTGTATCTTCCCTGCTAGGATTAGAAGTTTACCTTTCCAACCTGCCAACTTTTTTTGGACTCTATCAATTAAGTTATTCCAATAATTATTATCCAATTTTTTTGATATCAGAGGGAGCCCAAGGTAAGCAATAGGTAGAATATCTTCTTGGAAGCCCAAGATCTGCACCACTCTTTCTTTCAATATTTGATTAGCATTGAAGAAGTATATCTTACTCTTATCATAATTAATATGCTAACCAGAGGCATAAGCATAGTCATTTAAAATAGATTGCAGCTGGATAGCTTCACTAACTGAGGATTCTCCAAACAATATAGTATCATCAAAAACTATTGATGAGAGTCAGGCGGGAGAGATGAAGTAGCTTTAACTCCTCTCAGGATTTAGAATCAATGAGCTTTTGAATATTCCTTCCAAGGACATCGACTACAATTATGAACAAATAGGGGGAGAGGGGTTCTCCTTGTATAAGACCATGACCACATGAGAAGAAACCCTAGGGGAATCCATTCACAAGAATCGAGCACATATGGGTGGTAACACAGGCAATGAGCAACTTGAAGAATCTACCATAAAACCCAAATTTCTTGAGAACAACAAAGAGAAATGACTAGGAGACTCTGTCATAAACCTTTGAAATGTCAATTTTTAGGGCTATCCCCAGGTTTTTACTTAGGTCCATTGAGTGAAGAGTTTAGTTGTTTTCTCCACCTTTCTAGCCCGTTTCTGTCAACGTGTAAATAAATACGCTTTACAACATTAAATTAAGGAAAAGTAATGTTTATTTAGCTTAAACATACCCTAAATCCAACGTGAATGTGAAAAACACATTACAACACTAGCTCAAGGAAACATTGGGTTCATTTTAACATTAATTATTCCCCAATTATGAGAAATTGTACCATTTCCAAGAGCTTACAATTTTTGTTATTACACTTTGCAATAAAATTAACAACCATTCCACATAGGGTACATTATAGAGGATGCTCATTTAAATTTACACTTTGCAATAAAATATATAGGTGGATTATCATTCTTGGCCTTTTCTACAACGGGGGTGTATAGAGCAAGTAGATGGGTGTGATGGTTGATGAGAAGCAATAGACCCCAGAACATGACTTCAATCCTTTCCACTTTTTGAAGACCCATTTTAGTGTGTGATACTAGAGATAATATCTCACCATAACATATAATACAATTCATTGTAGGAGACTCGTGCATATGTTTGCAATAGAAAATCTTCCAAACAATAGTCCAACCATTAAATAAATCATAATCCCCCAATTTCGTATTGAACAAATCTTTAGAAATGAATGATCTTGAACAATTTATTTTGACAGATTCGTTAAAATTAAAATGGAAATGATTTAATTTCTTGAAATCCTTTTTCCTTTAATTGCTCACCTTCCACTTTGTGAAATTATGGCATACATAGAGTTGAAAATATTATATTCTATTAGATCTTGAAGCCTCTTCCTTTAGTATGAAAATTTTAGATTTGCACCAAATTTTTGAAGATATGGTCAATTCCTTTAATAATCTTCCTAGAATCTTACATTACTTCCTCTAAGTTAGCAGCAAGGAGAATCACAACTTCAATAGAGTGGTGCATATTTTTTTGTATGACCTTAAACAAGTGTGGAAAGGTAATTATTGATGCTTATGGAAAAATCATTATTCTTTCTACTAGTGAGTGGTTCAAGCAGTTGATGGCTTCAAAAATAGGAAATTTTTTCTTTGAGACTATATTGACTTTCTTTTAGCTTGTGATAAAATACTTTGGTAGAGAATTACACTCTACAATATTCTATCACTGATTCCATTTTTGAGATTAATGGTTCTTATATGATTTAGAGTATTTGAATTTTTTTTAAATATGTTAAGCCTTTCCTCAAATGGGATAAACATGGTTTCAAAATTGGTCTTTCTTTTAATAAACATATTATTTGGTGGCCTCCAATTAGTAATAAATCTTTTTTCTTTTTTTATGGAAATTGTTCGAATCAACGTTCTCTTCTCTTTGGAAAAGCCATCGATACCATCAAAGATTTCATTTCTTCTAAAGTCTAGACCTTATGGCCTACTTTGTAGAAAAATCATCTTTCTAATATTTTTTCCTTTCATCCTTTGCATTCAGGGTGGATGTTATTTTCATGTCCATAATCCGACACATGAACTTAGAATAAATAAGATTTTTTTTTTTAAACAATAAACAATCACCTGATATCCTGTCCTATGTGATGTTTTATTAGGAAAACTTATTAAACTTATTATACAATCCAAAATTTGAAATAAGTAAAATATTTATGATACATGTTGTGAAAAACTTATTAATTGGCATTATAACCAGTAAACCCTTAATAGGGGCTATCGAGGTGCAATTTCAAATTACACTTAATTATTTTAACACTCTAGTTATCTTAAGAATTACTAATTTAGTAGCTATCAGTTCCATTGAAGAATCTCATTTAAGGGATTGCCTTGCTCTTAAAAAATATTGAATTGCTCCCTTGTTAACCTCACTTTGCATCTAGAAAATATGCTTATTATTATATTTTTAAAGATTTATATAAAATATCTTCTCACTTGATTGAAAAGCAATGAATTTCTATTGTATGAATGAAGGAATCAACAAATTAATGCTCCCAGATTGCTTTTTCTATTAAAGTTGTATGTGTGAATGTAGACCAAGTCTCCATCTAAATGTCTAATAGAGATTTGAATTAAAATTATATTAACAATTGTTTTTATCTAATTAGAAGGGAAAACCTCTTCTACTTGTCATCTTTAGAGTCCACCAGAATGCTAATGGTTGCTAAATTCACAACTTTCGTATGACATCTAACTTTAAGAATTATAGGTCCTTTTGGTAAACGTAGAGATTTACCATTGTAATGGGATTGTGTTTGGTGATACCTTTCTTTTCTTATGGTGAGTAACTTTATTTACAATTTCTTGAAATAATTTAATCAAACCTAAAAAATTGGTAAATTTGGAAGGTCTTACTGTAGTGCATAGTATATGGAGGGAGATTAGGTTGGTATGATATAATTCTTTTGAGTAATTTAGTGTAGTGCATAGTCTTGTTAAAGTAAGCTCATTAATCAAACCTAAAAAATTGGTAAATTTGGAGGTCTTATTGTAGTGCATAGTATATGGAGGGAGCTTAGGTTTGTATGATATAATTATTTTTAGTAATTTAGTGTAGTGCATAGTCTTGTTAAAGTATGCTCAAATTTAGAGAACATACATCAAATGGTAAAGCTATACATAAGATGTTACATGTGATTTCAACTAACGTGGTATAATGAGTAGTTTTTTAACAATAAAAGTTATATCATGATAGGGAATATCTACTATAGTCATGTTGAACAATTTTGATCGCAAGATCTTCAAGAACCTTTAGCAAAGTGGGGCAATCATGAGACTAGGGTCTTAGTGATTTTTGAAAACTATTTTTCTCTTATACCTCTGATAAAGAAAATCTATTTCTATGGAGACAAGTGGATTCCGTGTGATTTCTTATGATGAATTTGAAAGTGTAGCTGACATCGACTATATTGAATATGGTGGTGACAAAATAATCTTAGATTTTTTGGGCAGTTACAAATTATATCTAGATATTGATTTGCTGCCTACAAAAGAAAAAGAGTACCACTTAAAGGTAGCTGTGCACCTGGGTTATGTGATAAACACCAAATTAAAAAACCTTAAAAAAATAATTTCGTAAGGGGAGAAGATGTTTAAGGTAGAGAAAAGTTAAAAATTGGTAAGAGTTAGAAACGATTAAATATAATAGAATGTTAAAAGAGACCTATTATGTAAGTTAAGGACAAGAGTGTGGAGTGGAAATCTCTTATGTGAAACAATATTTGAAACTCTTTTCTTGTATTATATAGCTTTGCATGCACCTTGAGGGATCAAAATTTAATACTTTGTTCTGTCACTTTAGATAAGTTAGGTGCTTGAAGTAGAAAGGGTGTGTATTGTGTTGTGATCACATGACACATGATTGTGAGTGGGTGTGATGATCCTTATTGTGTAGGTTAATTGACCAATCTAGTTAAAAGGGAAGTTGTGATTAATTATAGATTGCAAGCTAAAGGATTCAACCTAGAGCAATAAAAAATGACAGTGAAGGATGTTGCTAAGATTAAGAAGTTGTTCAATGTGTTAGAATGAACCATTGGAATTGATTGTGATAAATATATAGTTACCCAATCACAAGATAGACACCTTAGTTTTTTAAAATAGGTCTCAATGAGAAATGAAACTCAAGCTCCTATCTAAAATTTAAGTCTATGCATGTTTGATCATTTTGATGTGGCATAAAGCTGTTGGATAAACCTTGAACCTTCTTCCTTTGAAGGTGAACTCAAGAATGGAAAAGAAATAAATGTTTCATTTAGTAATACATTATGTTGTTGGATCTTAGAATAATGAATACCTATAAAGCAAGGAAAGATTTCATAGACGACAATCCAATCACAATTAAATAAATAAAGTATAAAATAATATGCATTGTTTTTGGACCTTAATAAATAAATAAATGAACATGATGCTAACTTTTTGACATCTTCATTCATTAAGTGTTATACTTTGCAAAATTCTCTACCAATATTAAGATTAATATGTGAACTCTTCACTATGCAGAAATTTAGATGAAGGGTTATCAAATATTTTATCATTGGGTGGTATTGACATTAAACAAAGCATATTGTATTTAGACAATTTAGATGAGAGTAGAAATCTAAATTATTATTAAATTAAATTCTTTTGATTAAGGTAAAAGGATGTTTTGATGGAGCCTCAAAACCCTTTACAACACAGGACATCTAGATAATTGAAATCTAGAAAACAACAAAAACATAGTCAAACAAGTTAACTACCACAAACAACAACCAAGATAACATAAAAAAAGCAACGAACACAATAACCAAGGATAGCCAACTAAAATAGGCTTGGTCCCCTTCTATTTGCTTTGAGCACTTTTGACCTATGTATAGGAAACACAATAACGATTTGGAAGACCTTTCTTGAACAACCTTCCATGAATAAACGTCATCTAGAGGCTCAAAACAAGGGGAGGGGGGAGGGCCAACATCCATTGTCCCCTAAGGAAAAGACAGAGGATAATTGAAAAAACAAATGCCCTCACTCTTGGGGGGTTGATAGTAATTTTATAGTAAGGAAAATCTGCTAGAAATGGATTAAAATGAAAAAAAAATAGAAAAAAATTATCTCACCACATAACCAAAAATAGAGGGTAACCTTGACCCATCACAACTATTGAAAAGGTTTTAGATATATTGCTACTTTTTGTTTGAAGGAAACATATGAAATTTGAGGTTCTTTTACATATTTTAGGGTGGATAGTAGCTAGAGGATACATAAGATGATGATTTTTGTTCTAAAGTCATTGACGAGTACGTAATAGCCAAATTATGATCTAAAATAATTCACATACATCAATTTTTTTCAGAATGGCCATACGAGGCTTGAGTTTTCTTGTAAGATTTGGTTGAAAAACTGCTTAAGAATGCAAATGAAAGAATGAAACCAAATATAGAAATTGGAAATGTTCACAAGAATAAATTGTATTCTACTCAAGAGAATGAAAAGCATACAATGAGAATGAGATTGCAAAGGGAATCTCTTGGTTAAATAGGCCAAGGTGAGAGATAAGATATCATAAGATTATGACAAGTGTCTTAATCTTATGATATGAAACATAAAGTGATAAGTATCCTATGTGTTCAGGTGAGTGCAAGATTATGGGGGTAAAAAATATGGCCATGTGATAAAAAGGGCATTTTTAATTTTCTAAAAAACCTAAAATTCTACTTTCACTTTTTAGTAAGGTCGGATAAAAAGTACATGTTGCCATGGTAAGAACCAAAGCAAAGTGGATATCCATTTTGAATGGATATCCATTTATATCATGGATATTTGTTCGAAATAGATACTCGTTTCTAATGAAATCATATAAAAAATAAAAATATTTTATATAATATACAATATAAATAATATAATATATGATATATATTATGGTATATTATATAATTAATAAATAATATATATAATTATTTAAAATAGATAATATGTAATATTATTTTATTATTAGTACTAGTCCCTGACAACTACTAATCTTGAGCATAATATTACTGCTCCTTAACCACTATTAATCTCGATCCTAGTAGTATTTCTCCTTGACTACTGTCAATATCGAGTATAATAGTACTGCTCCTTGACACCTTCCAATCTCATTCATAATAGTATTGTTCCTTGGCTTATGCTTACCACAATAACTAGAAGATAGGTTCTTAGCATATAATACGTAGGACACAATCAACTAAATATAAGCCTATACATAGTCATTAAGTTTGAGGTTAATTTTCACAATACATAAAAGAAATGAACTAGAACCAATACAAGATAAACTCAACTCAAAATGTAACCACAACCAAGCAATCAACTCCATTCCATTCATGCAGATTACTATTGAAAAACACATTATGTATTAAATGCAAGTTATTAGGTTTTCTTAACTCTTTCACAACCATCTAATACCTGTTAAAGCCTCATCACAATCCTACTGAAGATAGAAGGTCAAGACAATTAGGAACAAACAAAAAATCTAGGTGTTATTCCTCTCAGACCCTCCCCCTATAGACATGAGGTCAAAGAGGAATCCTTCGCCCAAGGACAACCTATGTACCCACTTCGAAACAGGTTAAAGTCACACATAGTTCCCCTTACAAGTTCTCCTAAAGGACCTTCACATTTGTTTTGAAACAATGAAAATAGAGGGCTCTAATCTTTTGGGAGATGGAGCACAAGGATAGGGTTCCTCCTATTTCACTCAAGTTTCACTCAAGGAAACCTTAACGATCTCAATCCAATGATAGAATGGGAGAAAGAGATCTTCCAAAGGTTTTCCTAGGGTATGATTAATGACTAAAGAAGGGTGTAAGGAAATAATACGGATGTGGAACAAACTTTCCTAATGTCAAAACTCAAAGAAGAATTTAGATATGACTTTAAATTTTACAATTACATACCATTAAGATGGACATGAAGGAAATAACAGAATAGAGAAATAAACTCAAACACAATTGACACCAAATTTACGTGGGAAAACCCTTATGGGAGAAAAAACCTACCACACCAAAGAAAATTACTTGTATTATAGTAATCAAATTACACACACGTTCTAGACTCTCCTTTTAGATGTCAATATTATTGCAACAATATTTCCCTGATCAATCTTGTATAGAATATCATAGTTACAATGCTTTCTTACAACATACAAATGAAACTCACTAACAGATCAATCAATCATCCAACCGTAGAATTTTCTATCCTCTGAACCTTTGAACCTCAAATTCTCTCTGTACATACCGAACCACCTCATGGTTACAAATGTTACAATAGCCATGAAAAATTCATTCAACTTCCTCCACAGAGCAACTATCGAACTTCTCAGAAATTCAAATGGCCTCCTACCAAGTCAGCAAAATCCTCCACTTAACGGCTTACAACTCAGCAAACCAACAAGTCAGTGCTCTTCAAGTTACACCGCACTACCACTGCGCAATCAACAGGTTCCCGCAGGGTGGTGGTTTACCGTGCTACCTCTAGACAATTCAAGGGCTTCTGAGGTATGGCGGTAACTGCTCTATCGCTAGACCATTTACAAGCATCCACAGTATGGTGGTTTACACCACACTACCGCTACATATCCGGTGACCTCCTGCGGCATGGAAATAATGACACTACCGCACCCTAGAGTAAAGTCACCTGCGATATGGTGGTATCCACCGCACTAGTGCTCAACGGTTGAGAGGCTCCCACGGTATGGTAGTAACCGCGTTACCGCTCCTCTCTCTCAAACACCTGGTGATATAAAGGTAAAAGCATAAATAAAACACTTAAGAAAATTTTCTGCTTGGAGAAAGTATCAGGGTTTCTACCAGTGAGTTTGAGACACCTATTCTCAACAATCTTCCACTTGACGAAGAAATTACTGAACCCTTTTCAATACCTAAAGTCATTGAATATTCTGAACCCCAAGGCCCATCAAATTTGCACACCATTTGGACTTGTTCGTGCTCATTAGCTTTTTCAATGCATCAGCAACATTCTTCAGAGTATCCACCTTTTCCAAACAGACCTTTCCATCCTCCACCATATCTCATACAAAATGATACTGCACATCAATATGTTTCGTCCTAGCATGGAAAGTAGGATTTTTTGCTAGAAAAATGGCACTTTGATTGTCACAACAAATAATAATCTTCCCTGCATCAAAACCAATATCATAACACGATATTTTAAGCCAAATGGCCTCCTTACAGGTATGAGTTGTTGCCATGTACTCAAACTCTATAGTAGATAAAGCGACTACAGCCTCCTGCTTACTCATCCAACTAACTGTACCACCATTCATCATGAAATAATATCCACTGGTGGATATTCTACTATCAATGTCCCCTACCCAATCAAAATCCACATACCCACGAATGCTGAGAGTCCTCTGTGATTCTTGACTGAATTACCATGGTAACACAAAGCATATTCTAAAGTGCCCTTCAGATATCTAAACACTCTTTTCATAGCATCCCAATGTGTCCTTCCAAGATTATTCATAAAACTGACTAAGTACTCCCATCGCTTGGGAAATGTTTGGCCTTGTATAGACTATTGCATAGATTAAACTACCAACTGCACTAGCATAAGGCACTCTGGTCATGTCCTCTATCTTAGTAGGAGATTTTGGACAATCTTTAAGAGATAGCGTCATTCCCTACAAAACTGGAACAACTAGTTGCTTGCAATCAGTCATACAAAATCTCTCCAGAATAGTGTTAATATACCTACTCTAGCCGAGCCAAAGTTTTCTATTCTTCATGTCCCTAGTTATTTCCAATCCCAAAATATACCTATCTGCACCAAGATCTTTCATTTTGAACTTTGACAACTGAGATTTTAGATCAGAAATCATAAACTTACTATTGCCTATGAACAACATATCATCAAGATAGAGTGCAATAACAAGAACCTGATCATTTTTAGCCTTGAAATACACACAATGATCTAGTTTTGATCTTACAAAACCCAGTGACAAAACAAACATGTCAAATTTCTGGTATCACATTCTAGGTGACTATTTTAAACCATACATAGATTTCTTTAACTTGCAAACCAAACTTTCTTTACCTTTTATCACAAATGCTTAGGCTGGGACATATAAATTTCTTCTTCAAGATCACCATGAAGAAATGTTGTCTTCACATCCATCTGTTCAATCTCCAAGTCATAAGTTGTTGTACGTGACAAAAGAAATCTGATAGATGTAAGCTTTTCTACCGGAGAAAAGATTTCCCCATAGTCAATTCCCTCTACCTGGGAATAACCCTTTGCAACCAACCTCGCTTTGTAATTTTCAATACTACCATCCAGACCAATTTTCCATTTAAAAACCCATTTACAGCCCATAGGCTTTCTATTTTCAGGCAATGGAAACAGATCCCAAGTGTCATTCTTCTTTAAAGATGTCATTTCTTCATTCATGGCTTCCAACTAAGAATCTGAATCAGTCATTTCAACTACCTCTTTTATAGTCCTAGGGTCATTAGTATTAGTAATAAAATCATAGGCACAACTAGAATCCAACATAGAGAATCCATACCTATCAGGTTGCTTCTTCTCATGTGTAGACCTCCTCACAGGCTGAGCCTGAGGTTGTGGTTCTTCTTCAGAACTCTCAGAGCTGCTCAAACTCTCAGTTTTAGGTACACTATCAATATGTTCTTCCTCTTTCTCAGGAGTTAAGATGTATTTCAACATCATTTTCCTCTTTATTTTCTTTAATTTCTAACTATAGTTCCACTGAAGAAGGTTTTAGCTCTCGAAAGATTACGCTTTTGCTGTATACAACCTTTTCAGTAACTGTATTCCAAAGCTTTTATCCTTTCACACCAATGCTGTAGCCAATGAAGATACACTTAACAAATCTGTTCCCCAATTTAGATCTCTTCACATCTCGCACATAAACGTATGCTTCATAACCAAAAACACAAACATGTCTTAGAGAGGGCTTCCTGCCAGACTAGGCTTCCATAGGCATTTTATCAACAAGTGCCGAAGAAGGAGATCGATATACCAAGTAACATGTTGTAGCCACAACCTCAGCCCAAAACTTCTTCTCTAGACCAACATTGCTCAACATAATTCTTGCCTTCTCCATCAACATCCTATTCAATCTTTTAGCAACTCCATTTTGTTGTGGAGTGTAAGGTGTTGTTTTATGAGGACTAGAGTAAAATTAAACACGATGATGTTTTCCATATATACAATGTTCACAAAATTCAAATTCCAGATTACAATAATCAAGCCCCTCAACTAGGTTTTTATATTTCAAAGCTTTTAAGCCTTTCTCACCAGTATGACCTAGTCTTTGATGCCAGAGAATAGTCTTCTCTACAGGAAGTTTAACTTCCAAAGAATTATCCCCTACAGGGACTTTAGTCTCCTTTCCACGAACAACCTTTTGTGACTTTACAGAGACACTGTTACATTGAACAACAAGTGCGTCCAACTTATACAGAGTACCTATATGGGAACCCCTAGCCAGCACCATCAAGCCTCTATTCATTTTACAACCATTCCTAGAGAGCGAGATTTGCACTCCAACATCATTTAGGTATGTGCAGGATCATCATGGAAAAAATAGGCCTTTAAGTGGTAGAAAATTCAGAAAAATCAGAGTTAGGCAACTTGACGTAAAAATTTGAATAAGTTATCTATATTATTTCAAAAATATGTAAGAATCGAATCTATGGAAAATTGAATCTAGTTCTAAACTACTAGGTTTGTTTAAAAAAAAAATCTATTGGGTGAAATTTTGAAATTTCAATGCAGTAGTACTTAAATTTCAAGGAAAAAATAAGAAGTAAGGTAATACATGCGACCAACCTAACCACAATAAAATGATAATATTTTTTATAAGATTTTAGATATAAGTAGAGGACTCATTTCGATGTGATGCATATTTTTTTTTCCAAGTAAATAATTAATTATGAATTTTTATTACAACTTTTGAAAATATAAACTGTGTCAGCCACCTTGCTTGGTCAAAACTTCGTAATTCAATTTTTTCTTTTTCTACATCTATAGTATCGCGAGCATAGAAATGTGACAGCGTGTTTTCAATTAAAATGTTGTGATATAGTTTGAAATCTATAGATGTTTTCAATCAATATCAATGGGGACTTTTAATTAAGTAATTTGAATAGAAAATGAATGTTAATGATTTTTATTAAATTCAAGAAAAGAAACTATAATTTATATATTGGTGGAAAGCTAAGAAAATCCTTTAAAAACCCTTTTTGTTTCATCAATTTTGGGTAAAAAAAAGTTGTCAGCCACATACCCATCATATTGCCACTTTTTGGCCCATCATGATCCTACACATACCCATTTAGCTTACTTACATAAAGTAAATTCTAAGCCAGACCTAGTATGTGCATTACACCATCAATTCCTTTAATTCTACCATTAGGAAATTGAATTCTAACTCTTCCATGGCCAACAATTTGCAGAGATGAATTGTTTGCAATTACGCCTACCATCATATTTTTTCGCCACTTAGTAAACCAATCTTTATGAGATGTCATGTGGAAAGATGCTCCATAATCAATCAACTAGACATTATCAAATGCTTGAGTTTCCAAGGCTGCAATGAAGGCATTTGCATCACTCGGAGAAGAATCATTGTCGAAAGAGTTCTTCTTCTTCTTCTTCTCCTCTTTGCAATCCTTTCGAACATGACCAGGTTGCCCACAATTCGAGCACTTCACCTTGGACTTCTTACCAGGAGACTTTGATCTCCCTTCTGATTTTGATTTGGACTTCTTGTCATTCTTCTTTCCTTTCTCTTTTGATCCACCTCAAATAGCAAGAGCCTCCTTCACTATCTTAGAAGATTTCCTTCTCATTTCTTTAGAGAACAAAGAATCAACCACATCTTCCATCTTGAAAGTGGTTGTTGTGCTCCCAATTTCCATCACCAAGTGATCCCAAGAATCTAGCAAAGAACATAACAATAGCATACAACGATCTTCATCATTAATTTTTATGCTCACAGATGTTAATTGAGAAATCAGTGTGTTAAACACATTCAAATGATCAGCCACAGATGCCCCTTCCTCCATTTTCAAAGAGTATAAATTCTTCCTTTAGAAAAATTTATTCACCAAGGATTTACCCTAATAAATATCTCCAATCTTCTTCCACAAAGCAGATGCAGTCTTCTCTTCATGAATGTTCAAGAGAACAGATTCTGCCAAACAAAGCCTTATAAACCCTTTTGCTTTTCTGTCTGCGAGGTTCCAATCTTCTTGCTTCATGCCAGAAGGTTTCGTTCTAGACAAAGCAAGCCAAATATCTCGATCCACCAAGAGGTCTTCCATTTTGAGTTTCCACAACTCAAAATTGCTGCCATTGAATTTCTCAATTTTAGTCCTTCCTGATGTGGTTATAATCTTAATATGTAGTTTAAATTACCAGATTTCTACAAGACTCCCACTGAATAGAATTGACACAAAAAACCCAACCTAACCACAAGGATAACACAACTGGCCAGGCTTTGATACCACTTGTAAGGAAAGAATAGAGATGCGGAACAAACTTTCCTAATGTCAAAACTCAGAGAAGAATGTAGATATGATTTTAAATTTTACAATTACATACCATTAAAATGCACATGAAGAAAATAACATAATAGAGAGATAAACTCAAACACAATTGACACCAGATTTACGTGGAAAAACCCTTACGGGAGAAAAAACCCACCACACCAAAGAAAATCACTTGTATTACAGTAATCAAATTACATACAAGTTACAGACTCTCCTTTCAGATGTCAATATTACTGCAACAATATTTCCTTGATCAATCTTGTACAGAATATCACAGTTACAATTCTTTCTTACAACATACAAATGAAACTCACTAATAGATCAATCGATCATCCAACCATAGAATTTTCTAAGGTCTCTGAACCTTCAAATCTCTAATTCTCTATGTACATACTGAACCACCTCACGGTTACAAACGTTACAATAGCCATGAACAATTCATTCAACTACGTCCATAGAGCAACTGTCAAACTTCTTAGAAATTCAAGCGTCCTCCTTCCAAGTCAGCAAACTCCTCCACTTAACGACTTACAACTCAGCAAACCAACAAGTCCATGCTCTTCACCTTACACAACACTACTGTTGCACAGTCAACAGGTTCCCGCGGGGTGGTGGTTTACCATGCTACCTCTAGATAAGTCAAGGGCTTTTGAGGTATGGTGGTAACCAATCTACCGCTAGATAGTTTACAAGCATCCGGGTATGTTCAGGATCATCATGGAAAAAATAGGCCCTTAAGTGGCAAGAAAATTTGAAAAATCAGAGTTAGGCAACTTGACATAAAATTTTGAATAAGTTATCTATATTATTTCAAAAATATGTAAGAATAGAATCTATAGCAAATTGAATGTAGTT